>JAHWFP010189043.1:8468-42091 GCA_023313725.1 Lithobius niger
AGCTTTACCCCCCCCCCCCCCCACCCCAATTCCTTTTCCCTGCACCACTGCTCAAGGATATCAACCCCCCCCCCATTCCACTTCTGGGGTTTATTTTTTTTCTTTCCAATTAACAAATTAAATATAGAGAGTTGCTCTTGATAACGGCTAGTCAATTTCGGCCCTGGGTTTTGGGGGGAGTCCTATAAACCTTCCCAGTCGGGTCCGGGGAAGCGAAGCATTTTAAGACAATGAAGTTTCTGAAGTGACGCTAGGAACACAATTTTAACCATCGTTCTTAAACACTAACTCTACCCCTCAAGATCTTGGCAGGTTTGTAAAATCTTGCTACATCATGTAGGAACCTTCCATTTCTAAAAAGATCACGCAGGATTCTACAAGATTTCAAACAGCTGTAAATTTGTCATTTTACTACCCAACCTAGGTCATGAAGCCGACGATCCACTAGGGCTAGAGGCCTTTCGGTAGTCCCAAATTCCCCGCCTTGCCAGTCTGCTTCTGTAACTAATTATTGACCAAGTGAGCAAACTGAATAAAAATCAGTATTGAGCTGTCCGTGTGTGCATATTTTACATATTTTTTTTCAAAATTATCCACCAGATGTGGACCAAAAAAAGTGCTTTGTACGTTTTATTTACAACTGTTATATTTGAATAATAATTTAAAAAAAAACAGTGACCTGAAAAAAAAAGTCATTATTGTTTTTTTTTTTTAAGTTTTTGTAATACATTTCCTTGGCCTTGTGTTATCTGAAGCAAAGTGCTCTTGTTAAGTGTAACAAGAGCTCAATTTTGGACCAATATTTTCGAAAGAGAATGAAGTCTATTAAGGGAAGAGATAAATTGGGGATTTGAACAGGGGACTCATGCGTAGATCTCGGGGGCCGAGATAATGTTTAAAATAGATCCCATAGCCCTTGAAGAAGGTTGGTAGTCTCTCACACTACCCAGGTGGTGAATGCTAGCTGTGATTTGTCGGAGGTTCCCTTTCCACTCACCAATCTGATAAAATTCGATGAAGAGAGTCTTTGAGTAAAGACTATAACCTGTTACTTCCCTTAATACTAATAAATTTTTTAATAATTTTTAAATAAATGTACGCACATATTAATTGCTGCTGTATGTCCTTTCTCGCTTATGTATAAAGGGCTTGCTATGTCGCTGTCAATGCAGGTAACTCGGTAATACGACTGATATACCAACAACAAAGTTTGCTCATTTTAATGAGCTAACATTTATTGTGCAATAAATTCATATTAGTAACTTTAAGCTAAAAGTTTGACAAAAGAATTAAAATTCTCTGTATCACCTTGTCTACAGTGTCTTATAAGATGTGCACGTTCCTATTCAAATATTGTACTGGCAGGATCTTACAAAGCTTATGTGAAAATAGTTAAGATATAGTACATGAGACCCTACCAATTTCATAAGATTCTGCCAGGTTAGATACTTGAAGAGGAACTTCTGCAAGATCTTACCCTTGACTAGGATCGTAAATAGTATCGTACCAAATTTAATAAGATCTTGACAAAATCTTATAAGGCAGGATAAAATAACAGGATTTTGTACAAGATCTTGGAAAGTTTGTAAAATCGTGCTACATCATGTAGGAACCTTCCATTTCTTAAAAGATCACGCAGGATTCTACAAGATTTCAACATTGGTGGGGACATTAAATTTTTCTGAGGTGCAGTAATTTTTTGCAATACCGAAACCAAAAGATACTCATTCTCGGCAAGATTTACGATTTAACTCAGTATTAATCTCTTATGGGAAAACATAGGAACACTAGTTTCTTATAGCGACGCTTATAAGGCAACTTCATACAAACCTTATACGAATTCTTATTGGGATTCTAATAAGATACAACCTTATACGAACCCTTATACATTTCTCCTAGGTATTCTTATAAAACGGAACCTTATACGAAGCCTTATAGGATTCCTTATAGGAATTCTTATAAGACAAAACCTTATACGAAACCTTATAAGATACCTTGTAGGTAGTCTTAAAGGACGAAACCTTATACAAAACCTTATAAGATTCCTTATAGTAATTCTTATAGGACAAAACCTTATATGAAACCTTATACGATTTCTTATAAGACTGCCTATTACATAAGATCTTATATGAAAATCCTATACAACAAAGTCTTCTTATAAGATTTCTTATAAGCATTCGTATAGGAAGTAGGTTTGACTTATAAGACGTATAAGATCTTATAAGGAAATTTCACATTCCTATATGAATTTCTGGTAAGGGATTGGGGGAGAAACTGCTATATAAAATAAGGTAATGTATATATTCGTATGGGCAAACAAAAACTAAAATCAACTAGGTGCCCTTGGTATTTTAGTGTTTTTGGCCCTCTAAACATAATTAAAAATAATAAAAAAATATCTGGTCGCCTCGTTACGTAGAAATTAACGCTCCGTAATTGGCGGAGCGAGCGAGCGAAGCGTAGCCTATAACAGACACCAAATTGCAAGATGTTCGTTGGTTGCAAATTTTTAGTTTGGGTGGAGCCCAAATGAAAGATCGGATTGGAATGAAATTTGGTACAACACTTGATACCCTAATTAGTATTGCCGAGCCAAAATTTGCCGTTAGTTGAACAAGTATTACGGGAAATTACAAATTTTCGAATTTTCTAACACTCACCATTGTAAATTTGGAGTTGTGAATAGTTAAAGCAAACACCATGCTGGTGGTAGTCAAGGGAACTTAAAAAAACACGGCAAATTAAATTTTGTTTCCTTCTTTCTAGCTGATAATGAAATAGTAACATTTGATTGTCGCATTTTAACCACTACTGGAACATCTCAACCATAATAAAACAAAAGGATTCCGTTAACGATGCATCATTTGAAAAAAAGAATGCTTGGAGGCATTACCTTCAGCCTGGCAACGAAACTAGCATTTACGCTAGCGATGGGAATCTCAAATATGAAACCTAAATCATCGTATCACGGCGAAGTGATGCATATAAAACCAAACTATACATGATACGATGTATTTGCACCACAGCACGAAACAACAACATCCCTGCGTTTAATAGTTTAAAGATTCCTCGTTACCGCAGCAATATGCCGTTGCCTATTAATGAATAAGCTTAATCTCAAACGCAGCTGCTACTTACGAAATAAAAATAACAACTAATAATTAGGCCTAAAGGCTAAAGTAGGCTTAAGAGCTAACACTTTTCGACCTATAATATTGTGATCATTACTGATATATTATATATGGTTTTCATATCGCTGTTGCTGTGCGTGATAGAGGTATGCGCCTCAATATTTTCGTTGGTGACGTCAAGTATTAGACCAGCGGCAGCGTTGCCAACCTGCTGAATCTTTTGAGTATTGTTAAAAACTATCGCTCTGATGATTGTTTGGCTTATTATTAACATTTGTAATTTAGGGAAGGCACTTTCCGCAGCAGTAATTATTGTTGTAAACAATGTCAGAATTATTAGCAGCGCCGGTCCCACCATCGTAACAAATGTGCCGTTTTATTTTTGTCGTCGATGGCTCACTTCTTTAAAATCGGATGTGGATTGAAGCTAAAAATAACTAAACAGACACTAAGTGATGGAGCAAACGAAAGCCTATTAAAATAAATATGATACATAGCTTTGGCCTACTTGAAGAAAAAATTTAAAATAAGACAAATGCCTACAAATAACAGCAGTGCGTCACACCAAAAGGGGAAAGAGCCCAAACTTAGCCGAGTGAGCATTTTTTCCAGATTTTATGGAGCATTAACAAATATGGTAGTCATTAAATAAACACTAAATATAAATTAGAAATAAAGGCCTGTTTGCTCCGCCTACTATAGGCCCAAAGCTTGTTTCGTAGTTATTTACAAGTTGTTTCGTCGTGCATGGCGTCAGACATCTCGGTTGTAGGCCACACAAAACACAAATTAACTGCGTCTCTGCCCCATGAATCAAACGCTTGAGAATTATGGGTATTAGGCCATAAAAAAACTTGCGCCGCAGGAAATTCAACTCTTAACAGCCTTCCCTACAATGAAAAAATACGCTGGATAATCCGCCAATAAAACTGTACACCTGATGGTTTGATTCCCAATGGAAAAAAAAAAATTATACTGGTGACTATGCCACATTTCTAGTTCCGATTCTCGTCGGTTATTTGTAAAAGGAGAAAAAATTATTTCTAATTGCCTTGAAAATATCATTACCTTTTTTATATCATTCTCCTTCTCAAAATGCTGTTAAATCTAGAAAAATTAAATCGAAGTTGTCCTTCCGGTTCGCTGCCTGCTGTGCAGGTTTCTGCTCAGCCTCCATCATATAAAAGCCGAAGCTGAGCGGTATGCTCACCTTTTCTTCTCCAGCCGCCGAGCTGTTCACTTCGGTTCCGCTGCGCTCTTCAATCTGCGTTCCGCATTCTTCGGTAACGCCGTTCCTATGCTGCGCGCTAAAGGAACGCCAAAGGATGGTTCCTCATCCCGTACTCTTCGTTCCGCATCTCCAACACAGGCTCCGCCAGTTGCAGACAATGTTGAAATTCTTGAACTAACAACGGAACAGGATTCTTTGGAACAATCGGTTCCACCCCCGAACCCCTTTCTTTCTGAGCCGTCCCTTCCATCAACCTCTGATACTGCAGCTTTCCCGATTCTCCGATTCCTTGTAGCCAGCCACCACCGGTACGGGACCTATGTTCCCTTTCCGAGGAACTCTCTCGAACGAAGGAACGGTATGCCTGCCTTAAACTCCAACTCAAGCCTCGAAAGTTGCTGCCAAACTGGCCTCCTCTATAGGACCGCAACTCTCTCCTCTGGACTTGTCTTCGCGTTCCTCTCAAACTTCAGTAACTGGACGTTCCACCGCTCAGTAGACCGAGGAGCCACTCACTTCATCCCAGGTGCATACTCTTATGGACTCCTCCCTTCAAAGTTTTAAGCGGAAAGCACCAGTCTCGGACTATACTTCGTCATGGCTTGCTTCCACCCCTAAGCGCCACCAACCTTCCATTGAGGACGCTGGTCCCTCTGCCGTTCCGGATAATCCACCTCCACGTTTCGCTCCGCCGGCTCCATTACCAATTCCGCCCGTTCCTCCTGCGGACAGCAACCTTGATTCTTATTACTCGCAAGACCCGTCCCTTTCGGATCAACCTGACCCTCTGTTCCAGGGGGACCCTGATCCCTCGGAGATCCCACTTCTAGAGTTATTTAAAACGGTCGAAGGGATCAATCCGGACTGCTTCCTATACAAACCATCCTCCTCCTCTGATCCAGTCTCCAAGAACCGAGGCCTTGCAACTGGTTTTGGCTTTGGTCTGCGTTACCAACTCCCACACCAACCACCGTTACTAAGACAATCAACGATGCTCCTCACAACACCACTCAGAACCGGCGGTGTCCTCCTCGGTAACGGAACTCCTCTTGAATTGGAATAGGATCCGCCTCCACCTCTTCCGGGCCGCGAAAATTACTTCTTCCGTCCCATTGGAGAAGGAAGGGCCAATCCAAGAAACTTGGACTCCTATCCTCAGTCGGAGTTCCTCACTGCTCATACCAAGCTGCGTTTCGGCTCCACTCTCTATCTTCCTCGACGAACTGTGGTTCCTGTTTTTGTCCTACGTGACAACGACCGCATCCTCAGCCTTGGTCTTCGTGCTGCGTACCAAGCGGATGTCCTTAGCACTGCAGCCAATGCACTGTGTGAAAGACTACACTGATCCCCCTCCTGATGACACCTGCCAACTAGCGTTCCTCATCAATCAAGTCTTTAGGAAGAGATGCTTTGCCACTTAACCATGCCATGAATTGGATCACGCGCCCACTCTTCAACTCCACGCTACTTTTACAAGAAAAAGCTCTGAACACAGCACCAAATCTCCACGATTCCACTTGTCATCTTCTCCGGAATCAGCCCATTCACGAATCTGAATCCCTATTCCGCGGATTGATTCCTAAAGTAGCCCCTCACTTCGACATCTCCCGCAAGTCTCGTTACAACAAGAATCGCCAGAATCGCCGACAACGTTCCGTCCCGTCTTCCAAGCCTAATCAACCTAAGAACGAATGGAAAGCCACAAAAACCCCAGATCCTGCTCCGCTTCCGGTACCACGCTCTGCATCGCCCTTTCCATCCCAATTCCAAGGATGCGGACGTGACCTCCACTCCCGATAGACGGCAATGTTCCTCCTCTCGTTCCCTCAACAGGAGACGCGACAATTACTGACATGCCACCTCCCCCGTAAAAAGTAGGGGGACGTCTTCGGTTCCATGTCAAAGCTTGGCAGAAGGTAACTTCTGATCCAATGATTCTTTCAATTGTTTTAAATGGCTTCAAGCCGAAGTTTTTACCGAAGCCCCTGTGCAGGACCCACCCTGGGAACTGGAAGCAACAGCTCCCGTTCCGCTCCGAACAGAAATAACGACCCTCCTTCGAAAGAAAGCAATTCGTGTTGTTACCCCCGTTCACCCCAGGCTTCTACAGCAGCATCTCTCTGTGCAGCAAGAAATCAGGCAGAACGCACCTCATTTTCAACCTAAAACCACTAAATCAGTTCGTCCTCAATCCACACTTTCAAATGGAAACAGTCTCTTCCATCCGAGATTCATTACAACCCGACGATTGGACAGTGTTCCTAGATCTTGCGGACGCATACCTTCACATTCCGCTTCATGCATATGTCTGCCACCTATTCCGTTTTCTGCTAGATGGAACTGTATTCGAGTTCCTCTGCCTCCCCTTCGGACTGAACGCCGCCCCACGCATCTTCACTATGGTCCTACGCCCAGTTCTTGCCTATCTCTACCAAACAAGATATCCCCATACATGCCTTTCTCGACGACTGTCTACAACCCCATCCCAACCAGTCAACACTCTCCAGCAATTTACACGACGTCGTGTCTCTTTTTCATCGCCTTGGTCTGGGCATAAACCTTTCAAAATCTCGTCTTCAGCCCGCCCAAACTTTCGTGTTCCTAGGGGCATTCTTTGACCTAAAAAAAAATAGACAGTCGTGCCATCCCCGGAACGCATCGAAATCACCTACGTTCCGCCAGAACCTTGCTACACACACCTCTCCACACCTTCCGAGATCTTGCCTCCACCTTCGGAATCATCGACTCCTTCGCAGACCTCGTTCCTTACGGCAGGTGGATGGCACGACCGTTACATCAGTATCGTTCCGCCCATTGGGGCAATCCGCAACTAGCACTAACTCTGCCACCCCAACCTCTTGGTCCCTCCTTTCCGACCAATACCGTCAAATGGTGGATGGACGTCCTCAACCTGACAGCTACGGTTACCCTTCACGAGCCTCTCCCACAAGTCCATCTTTTCACAGACACATCCCAAACGGGTTGGGGAGCCCACATCGACAACCTAACCATCTCTGGCGATTGGCCAACTGGAACGACGTTCCACATCAATCACCTAGAACTATTAGCAGTCCTTCTCGGACTTCGACACTTTCAAGACCATGTAGCAGGACAAACAGTACAAGTCCACATCGACAGTCACTGCTGTTGGCTACCTCTGGAAGGGAGGCGGAACGCACTCCCTATCCCTCTATCAAGTCACCACTCAAATTTTTCAAATATGCATTCAACTCCGTGTCTGCCTTCTACCAATGTCAGCACCCGACATAGTTGTCTTGACTGTCTCCATCAGGCGGGGTGCAGGAGAGCAGAGCGTTGAGCAGGAGAGCAGAGCGTGGTTCGTTATCCACGGCCTCGTACCCTCTACGTGAAGTAGACTTTTTTATGTAGAATCTAATAGGGGAGGTTGTTGATGGAGAAGAGAGTCGAACGCCTAAGAGGTCCGTAACCGGCCCATTTTGTGTCAGTTATGGCAGCTTTCTCTAGTCAGATTATGAAGGACGAGTGGCACGAAATCACGCTGATAAGTTTCTCAACGTTTGATTCAGTTTCTCTTAATAGCTATTTCCAATGCCAACTGAATCTTGACTCTCGGGCATTTACTTCTATCAATCACTTTATAAAAATTTTTTATTAGGCTTACTGTTGATCCGGAATCATGGGTGTAAACCTGGTAGGCCTCTGGGGGTTTATGTGGGCGTATACTTAATTCTAAAGTGTTGGATACAACCTGTCTAGGTGAAAGTCCTTCCAAATTGGGAGTCGGTTGTGTTGCTTGTTGCGGGTTTAGCTGTAGTCCATAAGCCTGATGCTCTTGGCAAAGAAACTCTATTTGTTCAGCGTTATTTGTTGGGTTCGCCGATTGTTGCAATCGGTTGTCTCGTACGGCGGCGGTGTCCAGATTTGGCCGTGTTTGGGAACGTGTCCTTTGCGGTTGGGACCCTTCAAAGTTACGCTGATTGGAAAAATTGTTTTGGGTCGGATTTTTGCCTCGTGGCGGGGGTGTGCACGTGCCGCATGTTCTAAAGTTTACCCCCACCCGTGACATCAGTAACAACCAGGTCCCTGGGGACAGTGAGACTGGTTTATGGCGTTACAGTCGGTAAAATTATGCTGGGAACTTCGGCAAAAAGTACACGAAGTAGTTGGCCTCCGTTGATTTCTTCGTGAAGGTTGGTAACTTGTGCTACGCCTATTACTATTATTCGGTGTCGGGTCGTCACCTGTGTGTTGCACAAGGTAAGTGTCCTGTTGCGGTTGATAGGCTTAATTGTATAAATATCTGGTTTGCTGGAGTGCGTCTTGCTCGCTTAAGCGAGTTTTGTTTATGAACTATGAAAAAATGGCTAAGTCCCACAGCAGGTTAAACGGTCGGGGCTCGAAAACTGGTCGTGTAAGTTAGGTTAGGTGGGAAATTATTTTCATTCTCACATGTACGTCTATATTCAGTCAACAGGTGAGGATTTTGCTGGAGGTACGCTTGCGCCTGAGCGATCACAGCAGGAGGCGTGGCAAAAATTGGAGCGTCAACGTTAGGATAGGTTTAGGCTATCGATCAGTTCAGCTTGGAGGAGCTGGAAGGTAAGTTGCCACCCGGCTCTCAAGAGTGATTCTCTTGTGACGTTTAATGAGGGATGGTGGATTCCCCTGGGGGGGGGGGGTAGCTCTCTCTCTTCTCTCTCTCTCTCTCTCTCTCTCTCTCTCTCTCTCTCTCTCTGTGTCTCTCTGTCTCTCTCTGTCTCTCTCTCACCGACCGACCGACGATTATCGTGGGTGCAACGGTATGCATGAGCATCAGTTTGCAATCAGCATTCTTCTGTGCCCAATCGGCCACTTCTTGGTGTGTTGCATTGTCCGGGTCTGGCCTATCGTAGATCTCAAAGCCGGTCAAAATTGGGAATGTTGCTGGTATAAGGCCGCATTCCTCTGTCCTCTCAACGGTGTTTCTTGGTGTGGTGCCCACAAGTGCTGTGCCATGACTGGTAGGTTAGGTTTCTTTGGATATTATTTCTGCCAATTTTCCTGTTTAGGTCTCGTGGGTTCTTCAAAGGAGGGTGGGCATTCTTCTTCCTTGCTTCCGGGCCAACCGTTGCTTGGAGGGGATGTTCGTTTTTTTGGCTGTGCTTTTAGAAAGTGGGCATTCCTCTCCGGGCTGTTAATGTTGCGAGTAAAATGACCGTTCTCTGTCTTTCTACCAGGAAAGAGTGATGGTATCACCATTCTTCTAGAAAAATGGGTTTTTTTCTGTCCTTGCCACCATTAAATGTCAGGTACGTTAGCGCCTGACATAGTTGTCTTGACTGTCTCCATCGGGCGGGGTGCAGGAGAGCAGAGCATGGTTCGTTGTCCACGGCCTCGTACCCTCTACGGGAAGTAAACGTTTTTATGTAGACCCTAATAGGGGAGGTTGTTGATGGAGAAGAGTCGAATGCCTAAGAGGTCCGTAACCGGCCCATTTTCTGTCAGTTATGGCGGCGTTCTCTAGTCAGATTATGAAGGACGGACTGCATACAAGTAATGCCTCTCTGCACACGTTTATTGGACTTCGGGTCACATGATCAAACATTTACACTTGCCTTGATTCACGTCACAAGTCCGATCTCCCTTACTTGCTATCTAGCCAAGGTTATTGTCCCTCCTCTTCAAAAGTTGTTCCACTGATAAGGTGTAAAGCCTGTTGGTTTAGAGGAAAAATCCGTCAAACGGGAATAGTTAATGTTGTATCCCGTTGTTGGTGGCTATTCTGTTGCTATAATGTGATGATACTTGACTAAAGGCTATTTCTAACCTCCATAGACCAAGTAATGTGTATCAGTCCTATAGCCCTAACATGGCAGTTGGTTAGGCAGCCATATTGTTAGGCTTTTCTCCCTTGCTTGGTTTAGTACCGTTGAGAGCTATGTAAAATAAAAAGCGTCTACTCAGTAAGAGGAGTCAAGCGGGAACAGAAAGACAACAATAAAGAGAAAGGGACCATAGGCGAGACAACAGTGAGGGAGGATGGTCTTGTATGCATTAGCATTCAAATGACATTGTAGGTCTCTTATAGTAACAATACTCAGAGATACATTTGTTTAGGGCTGGGTTTAAGTCAGGCAACAGAGATTAACAAACAGGAATGATGTTAACATGCTATCGAGGTATTGTTTGCTTCATTACAAATGGTTACAACCTTGCCTAAATTATTATTGCCCTCGGCCGAGGATTTTTGGGTGTTATTGCATTAGTTTAGGAGGTCTTATATAACTATTTATTCGTAAGTATCATCGTATTGACAAATTGTATCATGCTGGTACATTTCAGATGGGATATACTTTAATCCGTTGCCTATGCACTTAAATGAGTGGAGAGGGAGTGAAGGTAGTGGCACGAAATCACGCTGATGAGTTTCCCAACGTTTGATTCAGTTTCTCTTCATAGCTAGCATTTATTGGAATCTTGGTGATCAGCGTGACATTGTGACATTCCCCCCTCCCTCGACAATATGTGCGAGGGATACCGTATAAGAGGCGAGGAGGCAGAAAACAGGCAAACAAAAGGAGGAATAAGACTAACATGGACTAGCTTAGTCTAAGTTAGAAACGTACTAACCTATAAGACAACACCAGAGCTAACAAGAAGGAGGAATAAGACTAACATGGACTAGCTTAGTCTAAGTTAGAAACGTACTAACCAATAAGACAACACCAGAGCTAAATAGTGGCATCAGGGGGGAGGCTCCGCAGACGACAGGAGCAGAGACAGCGAAAGTCGCCAGGTGGGCATGCGCAAGGCGGGGCGTCCGGGCAGTCGTAATCTGGCCATTAGGGCGAATGGGACACAGGCCACGGCGGACAGGGTGGGGGGTGGACGTCCGGCGGGAGGCAATCGAAAGGGACTGGTCCGGGGTCGAAAAAGGAGTGAGTGAGGGAGGAAGGCAAGGGTGGTGGCGGTGAAAGGGAAGGAGATGGAACCGGGGAGTGATGTGAAGCGACAGAGGCGTCGGAGGATGAAGAGGTATCGGGAGAATCAGGAGGGGGTAGAGGGGAGTGGAAGAAGGTAGAGGCATTGAAGTACTCTAGGAAACGGACATCAGTAGAAACAATCGTCAGGTTTACAGGGTTCAGGAGTTTAAAAGCCCTACGGTCTACATCATACCCTACGTAGATCAAAGGTTGGGCTGTAGGGCTAAGATTCCCTTCACGGTAGTAAGGGTGTACATGGGCGTAAGCGAGACAACCAAAGCGCTTAGTTATGGATGCCATAGGTACTCTCCCATGCTATAACTGGCGAGGGGAGACATCGGGTAAGCCAGACGTACTTAATAAGTTATGTAACAAGGTTGCCTCGGTACTGGCTAAGGCCCAGAAAGCCTCGCGGAGTTGGGCGTCCTCCGCGAGGAGTGACTTGACGACAGTCTTAATCCCGAAATTTGTCCGTTCCGACAGGCTGTTCTGCTGAGGGGTGTAGGGCGTAATAACACTGTGGACAGTCCCGTTTGCAGCCAAGAAATCCCGTAAGCGGCGAGCTTGGTACACAAGGGCACCATCGATGACAAGGTGGGCAAGTTGCTGCCGAGTTTCGACTTGTCGGCGCGTAATCTGGCTTACCGGAAGAATAGTGACTCCTCTCCGATTAGCTTCTCGTTGGGCTAGAATGATGTAAAATGATCAGCTGAACAACATTTTCCCATAACATTTTTGGGGCAAAGGCTTAGTTTGGCCGTCAGAAATTAATGAAAGCCGCACATTAGCACTGACGGACGTACAAGAGCCCGTTTTCCGCCATATTCCGAGCTGATATCTTTTTCCCGTAAACAGTTCAGATAAGTGGGTTGTTATTGTCAGTTTGGTTTGGTTTTGTTGTTATTGTCGTTTAGGTTAGGCAGGTACCGGCTTCTGTTTGGCGTTTCACTTGTAATGAACTTTTTGGGGTTTGGCGTTTCACTTGACTGACTTTGGCCCAGTTGATGCTTTCCTGCGCGGCGACGTTTGCCTCGAGCGTGCCTGCTGGCAACAAGATGGCGTCACAGCCTACCTCCCGTAGTGCTAACTTTGGACCTAAACCACGGCCAAACGGTGCATTTGCCCCAAAAATGGAAGAGGAAAACATTATTCAGCAGGTAATTCTTAGTCCATTAAAAAAAAAAAAAATCGGACGGGAGTCATTATTCTTCCGATGTTCCCGTAATCTTGCGGATTAAGACATCTGGGATCCACGCTTTGTCCTTATGTCCACCACTAAGAGCAAAATAACACTGCCGTCGAGAGCTTGTTCTCGACTCAGTTGAGTCTCATCCGTGCTCCAACAGCTCTTACGAGGGATTAATGGTCGAGGGGAGATAGCCAGATCGCTACCCCTACGCATTTTGGTGTGCAGGCATACGTCACAATGCGTGGGGTCCTTCCCAGCTAGTTTAGGGGTTACCAACGTCCCCTTTTGAACCATACGGCGGAGTCGATCATAGGTTGCGTGGCCAAAGCGGCGGTGTAGCATCGCAATGGCCAATGTACCAGTAACATGGTTCATAGGAGCAATAGCTTGGCCGTGTAGCTCGTCTGACGGATTAGAAACAAAAGAGGGTAAACAGATGGGGTAGGACGCTGTGGCGAAGTAGCGAAGAGAATCGCATCATGGGAAAGTTATGGGATGTCGGCATAGGGGCTGGAAGGTTTCCCCATCATCAGGGGGGTTGAATTCCCTCTCAGATGCGAGTTGGGGGGTTATGAGCTCTAATGCGTGCTCAAGTACATTTGCGTCTTGAGAAGGTGGATTAGTAGTCTGGGGTAAAGGAATTTGTTGGGGAGTAGACTTTCATCATGCACATTCGTTTCTAACAGTTCGGCAGGGTGGAATGATGCAATTTCAGGATTTAGAGTAACGGGTTGTATCTCAGGACATACATTGGTACCTATTACTTGTTTCAGAACAGTTAATTCATGAACCAGGTGCTGGCTCATTGAATTGGGTTTTGACAATCCGAAAATAAAGTTGGCTTTACCTTGGGCCTTTGCATGGTCCAGTTCACGAAATATCGTGTCCCCATTTATATCATATGTAACGTCTATTTTTAGTGGTACATTAAACAAATGCATGTTTCTTTTTTCAAACATAATCAAATGGTGTGGGTATTTACTTTGCCTTACATAGACATTTAGGTCACGAAGATTTGAATTTAAACCACCGTTAATCATTCATGAGGCAGAAAGGAGATTCCTAGATGCAGTCGGCAACTCGACGACATGCACAAAATGGTCGAATGTTTCAATAATTTACCGGTACGATAGTTGTCTTGACTGTCTCCATCGGGCGGGGTGCAGGAGAGCAGAGCGTGATTCGTTGTCCACGGCCTCGTACCCTCTACGGGAAGTAAACGTTTTTATGTAGACCCTAATAGGGGAGGTTGTTGATGGAGAAGAGAGTCGAACGCCTAAGAGGTCCGTAACCGGCCCATTTTCTGTCAGTTATGGCGGCGTTCTCTAGTCAGATTATGAAGGACAGACTACATACAAGTAATGCCTTTCTGCACACGTTTATTGGACTTCGGGTCACATGATCAAACATTTACACTTGCCTTGATTCATGTCACAAGTCCGATCTCCCTTACTTCCTATCTAGCCAAGGTTGTTGTCCCTGCTCTTCAAAAGTTGTTCCATTGATAGGGCGTAAGCCTGATGGTTTCGAGGAAAAATCCGTCAAACGGTAGTAGTTAATGTTGTATCCCGTTGTTGGTGGCTATTCTGTTGCTATGATGCGATGATACTTGACTAAAGGCTATTCCTAACCTCCATAGACCCAGTCATGTGTATCAGTCCTATAGCCCTAACATGGCTTAAATCCTACGTAGACTTTACCACCGAGAAGCGTCAACTAGCTATGACGACGTTCGAAAAAGACTTTTTCAAATTGAAAAATAATTCGGTATTCGGAAAAACGATGGAAAACAAATCGGAGCGTTAATCCGTTAAATTGACCACCGATCCAAAAAAATTAATCAAGTACAGCACTCTACCACACGCGGATTCCTACAAAATCCTCAACGAAAATCTCGTACAGGTAAACTTGAAGCTTTGTAACGTCAAGTGCGACTTACCAACTTACTGCGGTTTCTGCATCCTCGAACTTTCCAAACTTACGATGTACGAATTTCACTACGAGTTCATGCGTCCTAAATACGGAGACCGCGCGCGTTTTCTTTTCACAGACACCGACAGTCTGTTCTACGAGGTAGAGACTGACGATTTTTATCGGGATATGGAGAGTGAGCTAGATAGATTCGATACCAGCAATTACGATCCGTCGCATCCTCTATACAGCGTTAAAAACAAACAAGTCCTGGGGAAAATGAAAGATGAGACGGCCGGCTCCCGGTGAAAGAATTGGTAGGTATGAAAGCAAAAATGTACTCGTTTATAGTCAGGGAAGATAGCATTAGAAAGGCTAAAGGGATTAGTAAAGCGTTTATTCAAAAAAGTCTCTGCCACGAAAACTACAAAAAAGCGCTATTTTCGAAAACATCATCGAAAGCCACGTGGAGGAGCATTCAAAGTAAGGATCATCAGCTCGCCACGGTTGAAATTTCAAAAACATCCGTATCTCCCTACGACGATAAGAGATTCGTGTTGGATGATGGAATACATACGTTAGCGCACGGTCACTACAGAACCGGCATACCGCACGATTTTGTAGACGACATAATCGATCCGATGGAGGAGGATGAGCTGAAGAGCGTGCTTCGCTGGTGAAAGATGAGGAATCGATCCGCGAAATACCGAGACGAAGCGAAGAAGACAAAATAGAGGCTAATAAGAGGAAAAGAGCCGCTGCTTTTCGTAATAAATGTGCGACAGAAACTGTCGAACAGAGAAAAGCTAGGTTGGAGAAAATGGCCGCCGCTTTTGCTAAGAAACGTGCGACAGAAACTGTCAAGCAGAGAAGATACAGGCTGGAGAAAATGGCCGCTGGTAAAAGAAGAAGAAAATTGATGTAATAAAATTGGTCTAAAAAAATGCGTAAAAAAATGCCGTACCGAATCGGTACGGATATTTTTTTCCACATTTTTGTAGACCTGGATCTATTTAGACGGTCAAAGGTTGGTAATGTTATCGGTCCAACTATTAAATTTTGAATCGTATCTCATCCACTTGGCAAAGTATGTGAGGATGAGACTCTCCACCCACACATGGCTCGCCTCCCCAAAGGCCTTTACCAGCTCTCAGTGGGCTCTTTTCCCGTTTCCAAGCAGTACAGAGTAACGCAATGGCCGCTAAAGCCCAGCCAAGGGAAGATGCTCACGAGAATAAACAAGTTTTCATCCAGAAATTCCCGTCTCAGGACCTCATTCGATGGAACCCTGGCAAGAATGGCGCCCGACAGGTGATTTGAAAACAAAGGTAAAGCAAGACAGACAGACAGATAGACAGACAGACAGAATTTCTCATGACTTTTATGTGCTTCAATCAGTAAGCCTAACGGCCACGTTTTCTCCGCCAAAGCGATAGCTGCTGAAATTTTGAAACCAGGCCGAACTTTGGTGGAATCACAAATCTGTGAATTAAACTGTGGTAAAACTTCCAAGCACGAGCCATGAAGTTTGCAGCGGTTCAAGGGTGAAGTAAGGAAAAAGTTTTATTTCACGTTTTTGCCGGATTTCTGTTAGAATCTGTAAAAATGCCTGCAGGCGTAGCAACCAGAATGGCGTCATTATTACGTTTTGCTACGAACATTAATGATCGCAAGAGCAGACGACACATGATTATGGTGGGGGCTTTCCACAGATGGAGAAGTTCAAACTGGCTTCGTGTGAGAAACTAGAGACTTTAAGAAACATAATGGGAGAATGGGCTTCTCACGCTGCTACCCCGATCGCCATCACCGGCATAGACGACAACGCAATTTCGGCAGACTCTATAAACGAACCACCGGCGACGTGCTTTCCCGAGCGCACAGCACCCGCTCCACTCAAGAGCGAGCCAGCCACGGCCGGTCAACTAGAGGACGCCGAGACTGGGATGAAGAACTGCGGCATGGTCGACCAGCAGCATTCGGTCGAAATCGATGAACGATCAGCGTTGAAAATATCGCACTGCGGCTCGTCTACTGACCGACACGTCGGGACAATGACACTACCGTTTCAAGTTAAACTGACACTAAACAGTGTAACACGACCAAGCAAAAACGCCAATGCCGGGAAATACAAACGTGTTAGCAACAGCGTGCGAAACGCAAACGTCGAAGCAAACATTGGCAAGGAATCCGTGTCGGACTGACAGGACCTAACTCACGGCTAATGCGAAGGGTCAGCCGGCGCTGTTTAAGGGCATCGGGCCAGACAAGACGACAACACGAATGCTTGTATCTTTACCATCGCCGGAACCAGCATAAAGGACAATTTATTGAACTAACAGCGACGAAGAGGAGGAAACGCAAAAAGCGCCGAAAACACCTTTTCATCTGTAGTGCCGACGCGCACGCGAAACCTAAGCCGAGTGAGCGACGGCTACGTCACCGCCAGTTCATCCCTCCGCGCTGCCGACACAGGCCGCTGTAACGGCGGACGCTACGACGGCTTAGGTGCTTGTAACGCCCCTGGTTTTCCTGGTATACGTGGAGTTTCAGCTTGAGGTTAATCGGTGTTAATGACGACTTTTTATTCAACACAGCATGGGCGACTGTCCCAGCATGGGGGATGGAGCACCGTTCCTAATTAAAGGGGCCTAACCTAAACTGTCGGTATCGCTGCCACCAACGGTGGATTTAACTGTTTTACTAGCTAAAATTGAAGATGGGCTACATATTTATATTTTACACTAAAAGACAATTAATCAATCTAGCAAACGACTGAAGTTAAAACTCCTGGTTTTATTTTTGCAACAGAGAATAAAGAACACTTTACATTATGGTTTGCTTCTGAAAGCTTTTGATTACCAATTAATTAAAAAGGCAACAAGTAGAATTTACAAAAGTAGCAATTCACAAATCAAACAAACAACGCTTGTGTTTGAGTAAAAGTTTAAATTTTCACAATAGAAAAAGTAATATTAGGTGCTCCCGGAGCCACCCACAAGACTTAACAGCCGCAACTGATAAAAGTCTGACAGTATGTTTCTACATGATCAACCGTCCACAGTTATGTTTCTAAGTTTTCCAAGTACAAAAAGATCAACCTCCCTTAGTTCCCTCGAGAACTGTTCTAAGTAATAAAAGCCCGGCAATTTTACACTTATGCATCAGTTTGTTTCAATTTGACTTCCACAAAGATCAAACCGTCAATTAGTTTAGTTAAAAATCCATTTAAAATAAACTGGAAAAGTTGGTTTTTAGTAAGAGAACCACTCTGACGTTATGGGGAGAGAGAACCTAAGATGCCGCTACAGGCGTCTCCACCATAAATTTCTACAAGCTAGAGAGTTAAAGTTTACAATTAAACTAAAATTTAGAATATGGGGGTCCTAAACTGAACTTTCAAAAGCTAAACTATAACATACGAACCACTACCATCGTGCCCGGCATGGCATTCTCCGGACATGGCGTCTCCACTCCCGACTGGCGTGTCCCTTCTCTAGCTTGACGTCTGTGAGCTGTGCTAACGAGGGATTCTGGGGCTGGGGTTTTATACACATAACCGGAAGTTGGCGCGGACGCCGAGGATAGCTGCGGGGGTCTGATTGGCTGAGGGCCTCCAAAACAATTGAAAGTGGGAGGATAAGTCGGATGAACAAAGGAACTGGGTGCAGAGCCGTTTGAAGGAGTAGGGACATGTAAAGACGGAAAAGATAGGCCTGTTTGAGTTTCACTCAATTGAACTTTGGGAAATAGACCTTTGTTTTGAATTATTGGCTATGGAATGGATATTTACATCTTTGCAACGTGAATAGGCTCTTGTTACAGCTTAATACTTGGCTTTGGGTAATGTAGAAAGCATTACTATTAAATTTATAAGCTTTAATTGTAAACTGCAGTGTTATACACCACAACTAGTTTTGGCGGGGGAGGGGGGCAAAAAGGGGGATTCGAAGTTTTTGCACAGTTTGACATTCGGATTGGGTTGGAACAGATCTTTTATAATTATCTTTTGGTTTTTAATAGTAGAACAAGCTATTTGTAGTATTCGGTAGGTCTCAGTCAGGTCAGAGGAAAACTAAGATAAACATATATACACTAAAAATTCGTGTCCGGTAGAATGCCAGGTCGAATTAAGTTGGACATATGGTAGCGTTTCTGGGTGCAAAAAAATATAATAAAAGGATAAATGCGGTTAAATAAACTAGCTTATTTGGATGCTATAACGCATTAAGTACTGGGAACGTTTAACGTTTTAATTTGGAAGTTAAAATTGATCGTTGTGGAAATTTTTCATATGGATTGCGGCCGACAAACACAAAAAAAAATATCACACTCCAAATTGTTGTCTGTACAAATCCTCGAGGTTCAGTACCTTCGCAGAGGAAGCTCCTCCTAAAATGCACTAAGCTAGTGTGTTCGGGCTTTTTGCCCTAAAAGGAAAAGGATAAAATACAAATACATAAGTACAGAGTTTCATAATGGCGGCCATGATGGAGTGCTTCGGTTGGTTTTCGCAAATTTCAAATGCAGATTTGAAGATCTTCCTGGTGGAAAGTCCGGATTTGGGCTTCCCCAAGAGGCTTGTATTTGGGCAGGCTATTGAATGTCGAAGAGTTTGTAAGAATCGGACCATTATTGCAAAAACGGCGAGATTTGCCTAGGCGAAGCATTTGGGTGCTCCAAGAAAAAAAAATTTCAAATTTTTGAAAAACAGGTGTTTTTTCGGCGGCGCTCGTTTACAGACACCGCCCAACACCTGCAAACGGGTGAGCCGCCTGGCACGATCGACTTTCACCGACATGAAGTAGAATTTCCGGCAGAACTCCGGCGCAGGACTAACAGATCGGTAGGTAGTTCTACAGAACCCAAGAACTTTGTGAACCTGAAAATGATGTCAATGTCAAGTTCGACCACCAGCAATTTTGCACACGAACTGCATTAAAGAACTGTAAGTCGACAAAAATTAAACAGCCACTCCAGAACACGGAAACGAACAACTAATTAAATTTAGATTGGACATTGATCGAACATTGGCATAAGACATTTCTAATTTGGGACTATTGCCATGCAATTAAATAGGTTAAGTTAGATGATTACACAGATAATTCTTTGTGATTTGCGTAATTAGCGAATACTATGCACAAATTCTTTGCACGGGAGTTGTTTCATGCTGCAATTGGCACAGTTCTTTAATTTTGTTGCAACTCCAGGTAATCCAAAGTGATTTATGGTAATTCTGAATGCCTCGTAATATTCTATAACTGGTAATTAATGGTAATCCTTGGGCTCAATGAAGGCACATGATTTAAGTAATCGACAGAATTTAACTTTAATCTACATCATACTTGGGCTAACGATAATTCATATGCCAGAAACATGTGGTGGTTTTAGTGACCTTGATGTTTTGGGGCACTCGGAATGGAGATGATTAACAATGTTTTCTTAATTTTTAATGTTTCTATTGGCCACGCGCATACTGGCGCCCTCCTAGTTAAGTATCAGATGATAATTGCTGTGGAAAGGTTTTTTCAACGAATTTTTTTCTTTAGTAGTCTGTGTGACAGAGGTATTTGTTGGAGGAAAAATACAAATACAAATTCAAAAAAAAAAAAAATGACAAAGAAAGCTAGTCTTCCAGCGAAAGGTATTAGTTGAATGTTGCTACTGTAGGTTAACAGTTTTTTTTGCGTGTAGGCTGCATCTTACAGATGAAGCTTGTGGGTTTGCAATTTTAACACCACTTGGAGGTAATTAGACCTGATCAACATATTAAAGTTGTAATATATATATAGGGAATTTGAGCACTATGCTATTATTCTGCTAGTAGGGAAGGAGCGTAAATGGGGTCAGCTTTTCATAAAAAAAAAAAGAGAAGGTACAATGAGGCAATGTACAACATCTGCAAGTATGGGAAAAAGGGGTAGTTTTTATTCAGACAAATTTTGGTAAACTATGGCGCACTAGGTAAATGTGTGATGGCATTCGCAAGAAGTGTTTTACATTTGAAGAGCATGGTTGGTTTGTAGATTAGCAGTTCCTGTAGCCAGGATGAGGTTCTTTGATCTCTCATTGGTGGGAGTGAAACAGTGATTTTGGAGGGGGCAGTTTGGAGAGTGGTTTGTTTCGTCATAGATAAAAGTGAATTTGTGAACACTCTTCAACACTGTCCTGAATCAATAGGCCTGGTCTATTTTGGAAGTTAGTTGGAGCTGGGCTGCTCTTGGCCAGAGCGAACAGCTGTGGTTTGGTTAGGGGTTTTATATAAAAGTGAATTTGTGGGTGTGACTATCAGGTTAAGGCCCCATCTAAGGGTGGAAAGTCTTGTAAATGTAATTTGGTCTAGTCACACTGCCCCTGCTGCGTTTGTTTGAGTTCTTTCTGGGATTGGAACACTGGAAGTTCCTCCTGGAAACCAGGAAGGCGTATTTTTGTGTAAGTTATAACAAGGTTTAACTGTTTAAACCAGGATTTTTGCAAAATTTGTCGCAACTCTGAAAGTATTTATCCCACGGCTAATGTAAAAGCATGAAAGTTTTCGAGTTGCATTGCTGCACAATTGTTGAACCTTATTTCTGTTGGAGAATGGAGACTGTTAACTCTGTTGGTTGCATGGGGAACTCGTTCAGTCAAGAAGTGTACACACAGGTTGAAATTGGGTATGATTATTTTTTATTGTCAAGCTCGCAGTATGCATTTGTTAGAAGGTACGTCTGCGAATAAGCAATTCGACAATATATTTGTAAATGGATTAAGATTCTGGCATTTAGCGAATCATATAAGTTTTAAGGAATCTTAGCTTTTGTAGGCTGTCCTCTTGGGGCCCTTGCGACGTGGTACTGAGAGGGGGGAGCATGTGACGATGAGACTCTCCACCCTCACATGGCTCGCCTCCCCAAAGGCCTTTGCCAGCTCTCAGTGGGCTCTTTTCCCGCTTCCGAGCAGTACGGAGTAACGGAATGGCCGCTAAAGCCCAGCCAAGAGAAGATGCTCACGAGAATAAACAAGTTTTCATCTAGAAATTCCCGTCTCAGGACCTCGCTCGATGGAACCCTGGCAAGTAGAGCATTTTTCCGTCTTATCCTTTCGTCTTACGTAGTACTTTTTCTACTAAAAACAAGTCCGGAACAAATGTTTTTTGAATTTCCAGTTCGTAGAAACCCCCGAGAGTAGGTTCGCCCGATTCGTCTTTTAAAAGGCAAGTTACCGGATCAGTTTTTTGCACTTTGCGAATCGTGAAAACTTCGTTGGTAAAATTTTGGAGATATCCTTTATCGAACATTTTTTTGACTTTAGAAATTCTGACTTTATCTCCTACGACAAATATTGTTTTTTTTTAGACGGTCCTTTAGGTTTTGTACGTCTCAGCAACGGTTCGTGCCGCCTGGTTACTTCCCTCGGTTTCAACTTCGTAGTAGAATGGACGGTGTCGTTGTACTGGGAAACTAACTCGTCGATAATATTTACCCATTTATAACTTCCCCGCCCGGTGAATATTTTCCACATCCGAGTTTTCAGGGTTCTGTTGAATCGTACTACCACGCTCGCCTTCATCTCCGAGTGCGTAGAGTACATGTTGATGTTGTGACGCTTAAGGAGTACTATGAAGTCTTTATTGTAGAACCCGCTACCTAAATCGACTTGTAAATTTTTAGGGAGTGTCGCTCCTATGAGTATTGTCTTGAAAGCTTCGGTAACGTCTACACTGGATTTAGATTTAAGAGGAATAGCCCAAGCAAACTTGGACATGACGTTAATACAGGTTAATAGGTAGTTAAACCCTTTATTAAGTTTAGCGTAAGGTATCATTTCCACCAAGTCAGCCTGCCATAGATCGTTCAGGCCCAGTACAATCACTTTCCGTCTCGGAAAATTTTTTCGCGCTGGCTTGTGAAGTTCTTTTACGAGTTGGTCCATTTTTTTTATTTCCTATTCCGAATCTTAGTTTCGTTTTCATGAACTTCTTAACGATCAAAGCGGCTAGTTTTTCCCGCCACATCAGAGAAGGATCACCTCTCACTCTTTGAGCTTTGGAAGCGAGAACTTCATCGGCGACGTGCCGATCTTTTAAATCCGAGCTCTCTGAGTAAGCTATATTGTGTTCTTTGCATGCTTCGTCTAGTTGATTAATCCCAGGATCTCCTCGAGCCAATCTTTTTTCCAGTTTGGTTCCTCTATCGCAGTATTGGTAGCCTGGCAAATGCAGTTCGAGTGGTAACGCATCTATGATTTTATTTACGATTCCTTTCCCAGATTTGATAGCTCTTTTCGTTCCACATACCTCGCAAAATACAACTTCCATTTGTCTGTTATTTTTTGGGGTTATAATAACGGACGGCTCGGGGCCGTTAGCTGTGAAACGCCTACATTTGACGCAGTACCTCATCTCGATGGTTCTTTTGTTTTATACGTATTTTTTTTAAATCTATACCTAAATTTTGATAAGCCACCCTTTCCTCCCGCACAGTTATGATTTGTCTTTCCTGTATTTCCTACAAAATTTCGACTATCTCGTTTCTATGCCCGTCGTGACCTGCCAATGCAGACTCCTACAAAAGCTCTAGTCTCTTTATCAAGTCGTTAGGATCGTCGTAATATAATCTACTCTGCTACCTGCCTTTTTAACCATACCACCACCTTTTTTCTTAGATTTTTTCTTCATATCCTCCCAAATCTTACGAACCATCGTTACGTACTTGGTGCTGCGATTAGATTTGGGCTTACGAGTTTTTGAATCGTTGTTGATAAAAATGGCGTCGGTATTTTCTAACATGTCCGCATATGCTGCTTTAACTTGTGGTGAGTAGGAGTATTCTTTCAACTCTCTAGAAACTAACAAACTCCAAAGCCCGCGTCTCCCCGTATACTGCATTCCCCCGACCACTATATCATTTTCAAAAATTTTAACCACTTTATTCCCCATGGTCAGCTCGCCTTTTTTCGTGTCATACTGAAGTCCGAATATCGAATCAGTTTCCTTGGGATTTTCGAAAAATTTTGCCAAGAAATACGCAGCCGTTGGGCCGACAATCTGACCGGGTAACAAACTATCGAGGGACCGGAGAGTTGGCATGTGGGAAAGCTGGGGGGGGGGGGGGGGATTATAAATACGTTTAGCTTGCACCGCGGAATATGAGGGGGTAACTTTAGGGCGGGTGCTCGTAGAGGCATATTCAGTTTGTGCCTCGGGAGAAATTTGCATTATCGGAGAAGTTGAATATTCAGCGAGACTATTACTGGGATTCTCATTAGGAGTAGTGACATCAGAAGGAGTCAACGATAAATCCGTTTCGTAGTCGTCACTTTCTACCTCTTCACTTTCTACCTCTTTATAAGCTTTAATTGGGGTAGTTTGCGTGGCTAGAGCGTTTTTAATTGGCGTGTTTTTAATCGGAGCACCGAGCACCGGTGTCAGGGTGCTTACTACCGGTTTAAAAAATTCTTGTAACGATTCTTCTTGCCCTCTCTCGCCCAAACGTCGATTTAGAAACTTTTTAGTTAAACGTCTTTTGAGTTTTGCGATTTCTCATTTCGTCTCCATTCTTTTGTTTAATAGGTAAAATCGAACGTTTGTATCTCCCCTCATTTAACGTTTTGTTAATTGATAAAAACCCGTAAGTCTTTTTTCCAACACGTTCTACACAACGTTTTAGAGTCCAAAAATTCCATGTCGGGGTCAACGTGATTTTCGTAAACGTGTTTCAAATTTAACTTATCCACGGGGAAAAGAATTAATAAATTTGCGTTGTCTCTGACCGCTTGTTTAGGAATTCTCGTGTAAGACTGACTGCAATAAAAAACGTCGGCGTTTGAATGACGTCCTTGAGCGAAATAATGTTTGATGTTTTTTTGTTTGTCCAAAAGGCAATCGTCAAAAAGAATCAGGTCTCGAAAATATGGGTCTAGTTCTTCGGGCAAAATTAAATCAATTTGAGAATCGTGAAAAAGTGCTACGTTCTGTCCAATTTTTTCCTCAATTCCAAAGCAAAGCATTGTACTTTGGTTGACATAAAGTTTTACTGTAAATATGTAACCGATCGTAGTCAAGCCATCTTTCGTTACAGATGAAATTAAACAGCAAGTTAGTTTTTCCACAATTCGCGGGGCCTATAATTAGACATCTGATATTCGAAGGTAGGAACGGATGATTTTTAGGTTCTTTCTTAGGTACGAAAAAGTCGTAGTTTTTAATTTCCATCGCGTTTTTTTATTTATGCATTTTTGTTGTTTACGGAGATACCAAACCCGTAAAGTCTTCGTCGGTAAATTTATCGGAAGTATCGGAGTGAGCTACTCCAAAATCTACGTTGCACCATAATTTCACGTTGCTGGGAGACTCGTCGGTGACGTACACCGCGGTAATTTTCCCTGTGACTTTCCGTCGGATTTAAAGCGTTGAAAGATGGCAAGTTAAACCACGGTTTGTCAATAACATTTTTATTAAGTTTTCCTTTAGTTTTGTGAATATTCTCGTACACCCAAGTTCTAAGACAAAGTGGTTTGTCTCCGTTACCCTCGTTCGCCTTTTCGCAAGAGGGGTAACAGGAAGAAGCCGAATGCCTAGAATTGAGATAATTGAACGATGTCAAAGACACAGGTTTTTGATTGTCAAAATCGATATCTAGTTTCGTACAGATGTACCGTTTAAGATTTTTCAACAATTTTTGAGTTTTCGGGTCGCTAGGTGAAATCTACCCTTTACATTTTGATTTTTCGTCCGAAACGGGAGTCCCCGAACCCTTTAAATCCTTAAATTGTACGAAAGGAGACAAGGAAAACTTTACACCATTTTTAATCTTTGTACCATTCTCGATTTTAACTTTCAGCAAGTTTTTTTGCAAGAGATTGGAAAGATTCGTTTGCCAGGATGGTTGAGACATTTTCTTTTACGGTTATTCCTTTTATTATATATATATATAAAATATCTTTTTGAAAGTTTAAAAAAGGATTTGTACAACCGTTGAAAAGAGGGAGAGAGGATGATTCCATCGGAGTCGGTCCGAGAGGTGAGCCTGGACTCGGATATGTTATAACTCCCGAAAACAACTACGATATGCAAAGCAAGCGGTTAACTAAAGTAGGAGCCGCTATCGAACCCGAAGACGCCGTCAATTATTCTCAGATCGGTACTCTGACAACGGATGTTCAGAAACTTAAAACCGACTTCTCGACGAATTGGCTTCCACCATCGAAAAAAACACGTTGTACGTAGTCAGGTCTGACGGAAATTTCAACGCGAAGATTAAGCAAATTAAGAACGTGGCTTCCCCCCGGCACGCTGCAGACGCGGCGACAAAAGTCTACGTTGACAGGAATTGCCTATTGCAGGATGAGCAAAAAGTATACTTCAACGCAACTAACAAACCGATAAGAAATCTAAGCGAACCTTCTTTACCGAGTGATGCTGCTATGAAGGTATTCGTCGACAGCAATTGCTTGATACAAGACGATCAGAAGGTATACTTTGATGCCTCGAACAAACCGATTAGAAATATAAGCGAGCCGACTTTACCTAGTGATGTGGCTACGAAGAAATTTGTGCATGAAAATTGTTTCATGGTAATCGGTTTCTGCATGAAAAGCCCTTTGCATAAAGAAGTCGACTGGTTCGTTAATTCCGGATTTATCGCGAACTACATAAGTACAAGTTCTGGTTTAATTCGTACAGCAATTTTATACTGCTACGATCCGAGCGTAGAAGTCGTTGTTAAATGTATAGCGGGAACGAAAACCTTTCTCATTCCTAAAACGAGGGAAGCGCATTCTACGACTACCGTTTTTGACATTCCTTACGAAATGCAAAAAGATTCGGCCTTCGCGGTACACACGGTCGAAGATTTTGATACGGAAGACGTTTATTTCCAGTTGGATTTGCACGTCACTTTTCAATAGATTTCATTTTATCTAAAAATGGCTTCGTAATTACGAGCCTTATAGAAGGCGCTAAGGAAAAATAAACAAAAGTGCCCGCACCAAATCTGGTCAAAGTTTTCCACGCGTTCGTAATTGTATTTAATTCCTGTTCCCAAATAATTAACCACAGATCGAGGAGGACCCATGTTGCCGAAACTATCAAAATAACAGGGTTCGCCAGGAATGGTAGAATAGGCTACCCAGTGACTTCCGTCTCCATCGTTGAAATCTTCCAAGTTTACGATTCCGTTTTCACCAGTAGGTTTAAGTTTTAAGGAAGCGTGTCTTTAATATAAGTACCTCTAAATTTCGGAATTTTCATTACTCTAGCCAATCGGTTTAAATCATGGTTCGTTAAAGGTTTATCAAAGTCGATTAAACCCTGGGTGGTCTTAAGTAAAGACCTTTGCCACGGGACAAATTTTTTTCGCTTAGTTTTTTTTCTTCTTTCAGGAACCTTCCTCTTGCTTATGATGTTGCACGAGTTCAGCTAGAATTTGTGTGTCGTTTTGTGCTTTTTTTACGGCAGGTACTACCCCCGCGGTCCCACCCGTCAACCCACCAATTCCGGCCAAAATCGACCCTAGCAACGCCAACAAGCCACTATCTTTTTTCGCGGTCTAGTTTTGAGCGCCATATCTTTTTTATTAATAAACAACTTCGACTTTGCCTCTATCCAACTTTAGATTCATTTTCCTGTCGCCAATGAGCAGAGCGTGACAGACAGTGTTAGCTGCCACCGCTGCTCTAAACTTCAGTTTGACTTGTACATCCACGATTCCGGATTGCAACCTCTCGGACTGTTTGGAGCAATCCAACACCACAAGTGGATAGACTTTCTTGAACTGAAGCAGATCGAAACTCAAATCGTTGGTGTCGTAACACAGCTGCCTAAATTGCTGCGCCATTCTGTACAAGCTGTCGTACTCTCCAGTGGCAAAATTAGTATTCAGATCGAGAAACGGATAACTTTCGGAATTTAGAGTCACGTGAGCGTCTTGCAAACTACAGTGGTCGAACACGGCCGGATTTCTACCTAAAGCGTCCTGTCTGTTTGTTTGAAAAAGCTAAAACAATCCACCTAGATTTTTCAACCGCGGTAGTAGTCGGCACGCGCCAGGTGAAGTTGGTATTTTGAGGGAGCTCGCAGCTATCGTAATGCCAGTGTCTAAATCCACCGTAGTTCCGTTGTCTATAAGATTGTAAAGTTTAATTTTTTGATCGTCCAATGCGGTAACGTGGGAGATGAGCCAAGAAATGCTAATGAGAACAATTTTACCATTGGCCGCGGCTGCAGCTTTGAAGATGGCATTTGTATCGCTGGTCCTGATTCAAGTGAGCACGTGTTTAGTTCCATAAATTAGCTTGTCATAATTTTCGAAAAATCCCATGATGTGTTTCAAGGGAATGATGAATGTAAAACTTCCTTTGGGAGTTATTTCAAAGATGATGGACGCGTGCTGCTGTTTGAAACCCAAGTTGTCGGTTAGATCAGCAGCGACAGAAGCTGCACTATCCAATGCCCAGCACTGACCGAGCAAAGCCGGCTATTCCGCCGATCCGTAAGAGTGCAGCCCTTTCATTAGGGTACCGAATCCCGGATAATTTAACTCGCCTACTTGTTTATCACCTAGATGGTATTTGATATTAGAAAACAGGAACATGGGAGCATTATTAATCAACATCGCTGCGTCAACATCGGCGTAAGCCGAGTCATCATGCTTGAGTGACCTGCCTTTAATCAAGAGGTAACTGTTGGCAATGTGCAGAAATAAATCTTGGTTTTCCACGTGTATTTGAATTTCAGAATTTTCGTTGTTGAGATTCGTACCGACAGTGGGATTATTATATTCGTGATAGGTGTAAGATTCGATCGACGAGTCATACAATAAAGGTTCGTTGATTTTTAAATAGTCTTCTACAACGCTCATTTTCTAATCCTTTTCCTTTTTTTCCGAACACGAGCATCTTGTCTTTTTTTTAATTTTTAGATTTTAAATGAAGTCGAACCGTGAGGGTCTCGCCATTCAGATTCAACGGCTCGTTAATCTGAGATGTAAGCCACACTCTTATACTTCTGATTAAGTTCATAGTAATGGGTAAATATAGTAAATTATGCGGAAACTCGATGATTTTGAAACCCGGAGTTGAATTTGGATAAAACGAATAGAATATAAAGTGGGTCGAGTGTCACCATTTACGTAAGAATTTCCAATGATGTCAACGTGCACAAAAATCGTGTTTATATTTATTATTTCGACGGTATTTTGACTTTCTTGACTCCTCAAGTAGGTTCTAAATGAAATCCTAAGACTCGAGCCAAGCTCGTTTCACCCGTAAAGGCTATTCCGTATTTTGAATCGTTAATTATCAATTTGGTTCTTAAAGTGTTTACGTTAGGAAGAATCGAAATGGCTTCCCTGTCATGACCATTTTTATCTATCGAGTTTTTGAGAAATTTACTCAAATCTTCAATTTCGTAAGTTCCGGGGGTGACTATCACTTTCTGCCAAGTTATACCAGCATCTGCGGTGTATTTAATTTCGTTATTTTTTGAATCGATGTTGTATATGCTGTTATACGTGTCTAATTAATAAGCGCCAATTCGAAGCTTTTTTCAGAAACCAAATGAATCGGAGTATTTAGATTAAATCTCAAGTCAGAGTCTTTGCCAGTGAGGATTAAAGAACAAGAGTCCATTTCTTTTTTAATTACCTTTTTTCATCCGATAAACAGCGTCATATGAGGTAGTAAAAAGCACTTTCCACCCTACTCCAGGTAGATGAAAGGGATAGGCATTTTCCCACCAGATCGACGAAAACGAAAAATGGTTGTAAAAGGCACCCTCTTCCAGACCCCCACTTTGGTCATGTGAACGTCATTACCCCCACTTTGATTCCATGAGCGGAACTGACGTAATGGGAGGTCTAGATCAACGAAAACGAATGAAAGGTAGTAAAAGGCACTTTTCCACCATCCGCCATCTTGACGAATACAAAAAAAAAAAGGTTTTAACCCTCCTCCAGTTCGACGAACCCACACTTTTCATCAGGTGAATGGAAGGGCATCATTACCCCCACTTTTATCAAATGAGCGAAAATGGTATTGTAGTATGTAGCTACCCTCCAGATCGACGAAAGCCGGAAAAAAAGGTAGTAAAAAGCACCCTCCTCCAGATTGATGAAAAATGGAAGGACGCCCCACTTTTCATCAGGTGAATGGAAGTGCATCATTACCCCCATTTGATCAGGTGACAGGAAGTGGTATCGTAGCAACCCTCCTCCAGATCGACGAAAGCCGGGAAAAAGGTAGTAACCCTCCTCCAGATTGATGAAAAATGGAAGGACGCCATTCCCCCCCCCCCCCCCTTTTCATCAGGTGAGCGGAAGTGCACCATTACCCCCACTTTTATCAGGTGAGCGGAAGTGGGGGTATATAGCTTACTTAATATCGTATTTTACCCTACTCTTGAAAGGAAGAGCGGAGGGAGGCGCCTTCCGCAGAGTAGAGGGAAGCGCCCTTGCGCGGGCAGAGGCGGAGGGTAGAATGACTGCATGTGGTAAAGGAATGCAGTGATAAGAATGGAGTCTTTGTAAGGTGGATCAGTCCATAGACGAAAAGGACGGCGCATCGTCCACTGGTCCGGATGGAAGCAGTGGGAGGCGGAACGGCCATCCCTGGCGTAGGAGCGGAGGAACGCGCCTTCCGCAGGACGACGGAAGGCGGAGGAACGTCGAACGGGGAAGTTCAAAGAACGACTGCGCGGTGGCGATCACCGTAGGAGAAATGATGCCAACGGAAGGCTGCGTTGGAGCTTATATGCAGACCCAGGCCCGTGCATGCGCAGTACCGTACGAGCTTGGCAGAGAAGACAACTTTCAAGACTAGGGGAAAATAAGCTCAAAAGGGGGGAACTGCTATTAAAACAGGTAATGTATATTTTAGTCGGCTATAAAAACCTTCTTTTTCAAGTTACGTAACTCCAGTAAGCCTTTCTGGCTATCTTTCCTGTAAAGCAGATGTTGTGGCCAGAAATGACAACGAAAACATGGCCACCCAGATACAGCATTACTGGCATTGTTGGGAAACATTAATAAAGCCTAATGTGCGGTAGTGCATCTCTTTCTTTCAGTAAAGCTACGATTGAGTATATCTTAATATACGGCAGGAAGTTGCATATGCATTGGGGAGGGAGGGAGGGAGGTGTACTGAAAAATGGCATTGAAAAAACAAAACATATTCTTGTGCACACTACTGCCCGAAGGGGGGGGGGGGGCATAAAAATGTGTAATTTTTCCCCCAGAAAAAATTTACGCCACTGGAAAACCGTCGATAAATTTTTCTGTAACAAGACTAAACAGTACTTTTATTGGTAGGCTAATTAGCGTGTCTGCAAAGGGAAATTATCAAAAACCCTTAAACAAAGGACCCTGTAAAGAAGTGATATAAAACCACAATAAACAGAGTGAGGTAAGGGGGGGGGGAGAATTCCCACTACCACGTGGAAGGGTATAGTGCCTTACAAAATTCAGATAACCACAAAAGTTACTTTGGGAAACCAGCTTTAACTATGGTTTTAGGTTTGAACATCAATAAGCAAAATAAAGGAGGAAAAATTCACTCATGTGGTGCCGACGAAGAAGGCTACGTGTGGGTAAGGTAGGTTACATGTAGATAAAGGCAACGGCATATAAATACAGGTGTTACATTTAGTTGGGTTGTGTTTATCTTGAGGTAAACATTGTGCTTGCAGGGCTAGCATAAAGGTGACAGGGCGCGAAAACATTTAAGCTATTATCTCATACCAATGAAATGGAATTTATAGTTTCCATGAGCAGCAGCACCTCACAATAAAGCTTGCAAAACTAAGGGCGCGTTTACACAAAAAGCCCTTCTCGGTCGCCGAAAGCTATTTGCTAGTCAACCGTTATTTGTTTATGATTAGTTTCCCGTTGCTACTAAATGAATGCGGTAATAGATAACAAATTGTATGTATTATAAATAACAACACGGATAAAGAACAAAGTGCTACAGTGATTTTAAACATTGATACAAGATTGTTGTCATTTCACGCTTTTTCCGAAATTTGCTATTCTCCGTCAAGATACAACTTCTAGCAATGTTCAAACGTCAGTAGAATAAATAGCTTCTCGCAGCGAGAATTCAAAATCCAACATGGCGTCCATTTCGTGGCTATCGAATCGAAGACAAACCATCGAATGTCGGCATACAAAAAACATTCCGTCGTCTTTTACTGCAGTAAAATTGTTTTCTTGTTGTCATAAATCGACGCTCAAATGTTGCAACATCGTACAACGTGTCACGAAGCACGAGGAGAAGATTTGCGTCTGCATCGTTACCATGGTTACTAATACGCATAGACAGCTCGAAAGCCGCATACTCCGGTAAAGGCGAGAAGCAGCCATCAGATTTAGTATTGATCAAGTAAAAGCTAGTGAGCGAGAAAACTGTCGTTGCGTAAACGAGCCCTAATACTAGGAGTGACGATCGTATTGCTTCTGGACTTCAGGTTTGCCCACCAGAATAACTTCTCGCCAAAATCATGTGGCAATTTTTTGTGCTAAGAATTAAAACTGTACCAAAAGTTCAACCTTGATGCGCCCAAACTTGATTGTGGAACAAAACACAGTTGTTGCTAAATTGACCCAGCGATGCTACCGAAGTTGATTTGCTTACAACGAACTTTGCTGTTCCTCACTTACTACTATGCTGCAAAGCAAATTCGTCAGACGTCTCTCTCTTTTGGTAGCCGAGGTCCGTAGATCAAAAACCACGCTCTGCTACCAAAAATGAGGGATGTCTGACGAACTTGCTTTGTAGCGTAGTAGTAAGTTAGGAAAACTGCGAAGTTCGTGCGTACAAATATTGTAGAGGGGAAGGGGGTTGAGCTGCAGTAGGTGCAACTTCGAAAGGAATGTTGCAGCACTGCTGGTGCATCCCCAAGATGGGTTAATTAATTGTATACATTTTGCGCATGAGTTAGAGGCCGAGGACAAATTCTGTAATGGTAGAATGTAGCACACACAATACGAATTCTGGGGACTGTTGCTCTCTATTATTTGTATTTCCCACGTTATAACAAAAAGTACCTTGGTCTGGGCAGGAGTCCACACCATTTCCAAATTTTCTTTAAGTCTTGCCAAGAGTAAGGGACAAAGAACTTACATTGGCCTTACAATTGATATTAATCCACATTTTCAGGTTACAAACCTTTGGAAGGGCAAAATCCTCAGGTAATGGACATAGCAAGGTGAGGCACAAATCTATGCTACATGGCTATAGGATCTACATAGGAATAAACATCAGGTTTCAGCAAAATGACAGGCAAAAAATTTGGCAAGGGAAGAATTAATTGGACCTTTCATGATTCTTTTCAAGGCCAAAAAGGAGGAATAAAAACAAGACAACAATGAACACAACCCATCAACTGGTTGTCAAAGGTAACACAAGATACAGCTAGAGCAGTAGAATGGAAACGGAAACAGAAAACGAAAAACATGCCAGCACCAAAGTAAGGGAGTGCCCACTGTACAAGGACAACAGTCCCATTGGACGTATCACTCCCTGACAGTCTACAAGGTTCCGTGTTAGTCATGCAGTGCCTCATATGTGGGGGAAACCCATCGGCAACTTTTAGCCTGTCTAAAAGAACATATGAATGCTGTTGAATCACTTAAAACTAATGGCATTGCCGTACATTGAAAAAGCACTCTACATGCGATCACTTGTGAAGATACATCTACACTGCGTAGAACAAATGTGTTGAATGTCTAAACTTGAGAGCGTTGGAATCGCTAGCAATCATTCGTTTTCAAGCTTTCGAAATCCCTCTAATGAACATAGCAAATCCTAGCTACACTACATTCAAGTAGCTTATCCAGCTAAAGCTTCTTTGTTCTCTAGTGGCTGTTTCTGAAGAAAATGACAGGAGTCATTGAAATTAATTATGCATCGGAGGTTCTTAAAGACAGCTTCTTTCATTGTTCACGATTCCTGGGGAGTCAATTTAATAGCGAAATATTGATTCACTGCTGCAAAGAATTTTTACAATAATAATAAGATTGTGATCAAAATACTAATAAGATAATACATAAGTAAAGTGACTCTATTGGTAACCCTTTTCGATTTTGGTTACCAATTCAAACTTAAAAGCCGCTAATGTATCTTTTAATTGCCGTTACTAAATCTGAGCTATCCCAAATCAAACTATTGCACCCGCTTTGCAATCTAATGTAACTTTGACTAAAATCGTTACAAAATGAGCTAAAAATGTCAGTCCAGAAAAT
>JAHWFP010189044.1:0-14457 GCA_023313725.1 Lithobius niger
AAGTGGCAAAGCCCGAAGACATTCTACACCCAAAGTGGTATAGACGGTTGGCCGCAAGGCACGCAGCCCTGCTGGCTTCCTTTCACCCTGGCGCAGGCAAGCGATCAATACTAATACTAATAATAATAATAAGGCGATCTGGAAGACGATAATGACCTCGAGGGTTTTCAAGCAAATGCAATTTAGACGAAAAGGAGGGAGGAAGGACACAGACGGGAAGAGCCTTGGACGTGCCTGCACGAGCGCACGATTTAACTCGAGAGCGTCTTGAAACGAAGCCACATTCCAAAAGGACACGCGGGCGAAAAGGTCTGGTGGGTCTAAGCTTCCTTTAGCTCATCAGTATGCATCAGGTTGCGACGATTCTTCAGGCATGACTTTTATTTTGAGAATTGCAATGAAATTCGAATATGAGTAGACTAACGAGACGGTCTTGAAATTCTGAGGTGTAGCGATAAATGGCTGCTGATGGTGGCGCCCCCTTCGAAACGGAATACCAGCTGCAACTAAGACGTCGAACTGCACGAGGTTAAGTTTAAAGGCAAGGAATGGTGCATAATAAGTAAGCAGAAAACAGTGGCGTTTCGGAGGAATTCTCCCTACGTTATCAAGCATAACGCCCAAAAAACTGCACAAGTAGCATACTAAACAGCACAAGTTTCATTTTATCACTGAACCATTCTCAAGTGTTGATTACACAGGTAAAAACAAGATGTAGGTCCTACATGAACAAACTTTTCTAATTTTAAAGGCGCCTCTTCACGTTTTCAACTCCTAGATGCACTACTGTAGAATCTTCGAGCAATATAAAAAAAAAACAGCGGTAAATTAAAAATGGAAGAACACTATTCGCTGCAGCGCCGCGATTTTCATAACTAAAATGAGATCACGTGACCCACATCAGTCTAACGAATGATAGAGAATCTGGAACGTGGATGCTGCGTTTAGAATATGGGCAACGCTATCGAGATGGTGAACAGACGCCTTTAAGCACGATGAATTATTTTTACAATTGCTTCCTAAGTTTGTTGGTAGCAACGGAAAGGTAACACTATTAAAAAGTCTGATGTTGTTCAAACTTCGGAAGTTGTGTATAACGATCTGTGGAAGGCGCCGTGCAGCCTTGGATGATTTTCTATCATAACTCTGCTGTCCAGTTTATGTAGTACATATCAGTGGGCCGCGTGCTTACGTCACATCTACAATGGTGGCAGTTGCAGCTGCTGACTACCGTGTACGCTCCAGTTATATGTATCTTATCAAAAACCAAAACTGGTAAAAGGGGCCGCCAAGTTCCGAATGGTTCGGCCCTTCAAAGGAGTGATATCAACACACCAAAACATCCGCCAAGTTAATCGCACCGCTTAATAGTTCGAAGGTTAAATGAAAACTGGAGCATTGCTACTTTGTTGGTTTGGCCCTCCTTTGAAGGGCCGAACCACTCTCAACTTGGCGGCCTCTTCACTAGTTTTTGGCTTTGTTTATTTTGCTTTGTTTTTAGAGTTGGATTATTTTTCGTGAACTGGACGTGAATACAATTTCTTTGGCAAAGTTGTTTCGATTTATCGTGCTACACTAGTGTGTGTCTAGGCACGCACGTCAGTATACACGTTGTTGTTGTCCGAACTTTGGCGGTCCAATGAGAGACGATGCCGACAATACTAAAAATGGTTATAACAATATTTTCGTACTTACGCGCCATCCCACACCATACTCGTTACACCCCTAGGCTCCGAACCATAAAAGGTTCGCAGTTCGTTATCGTACTGCAGCCATTAGACCAATTTCTTCGCTGGAAGCCTTCCCGTTATCTCGATATCGATGAATAATCACCCTATGGAAATCAACATGGGGAAGAGCGGGCTACACATTTACAACGTTATTGAGGGTCAGGTTTTGCATTGAAAGCAGCTTAGCTGGCATTCCTACACGAGTTAATGTTTGTCAGGTGGGTCATTGCTCTCGATTTCAACACATTTTAAGCTTTTGTACCGCATTATTATTTTTCCCAAGTACCTGAAATGTGCCCAACTATGCTTCAATATATAAGACACTGACGCTATGGCGCCGCGCTACAATGGTTTACAACCTCGACAATTGAATTGATGTGATGTTTGTTGTGATGATTGTTGCCTAACTTGGCGCGACACACTAGCGTGTGTCTAGATACAATCAATGGGCCCGCCTGCAAACAATTTTACTAGGCGAGTAAACAATTCGTGAACTAAAAGAACAATTATTTTAGGTGGTATTGCTTATAAGAGTTCGTTTGTGCAGGAGCAAAAATTGAAAAAGGATAATAATTAAGCATCAAGCATCGGAAGCAGCTGCTAACAATGTCAAGACGGTAGCAAAGATGTTTGGGCGCGGGGAAAGATAACACTGTCAGCCAGCAAAAGGTTTGTTCGTTGCTGAGCACCAAAATGAAACAATCCAGGTTTTCACTTATAAGACTCCTGTAGCATCGGTTTGGGTGGCCGACATGACTGTTTGACTTATTTAGTTGTTCAATGCGACCTTCGCGAGGCCAGTTAAACTATTTCTCTCTGACGGTCGCACGTCGCCGAAACTACTGTTTGCTTTGTTTACTTCGGAGCATAAACCCTGAAAGCCTGGGTTATTAGCCCCACTCAACCAAGTTACAACCTACAACCAAAATCGAAGCAAAGATTATCAATAAAAGACTGAAAGATAATAATAGGATGATACACAGATGGAGACACTCTACAGTTGCCCAAATACATCACAGAACTTTGCCACCGCACGTAAACGACGAAAGTTGCACGGCACATGGGGAGTGCACACTTAACCAACTGAAAACACCATCAACAGGTTCAACATAACCTTTCAAACGCAGCCCCTAAGGAGCAAACAATATACAGGTTAGAAAGAACAATGCAGAATCAACTATGCAGAACCGATTTGAATTGTTCGCAAGAGAGAACAACAACAAAAACAAGACATTTATGATGGGTCCCCAGTACCACCATCATGGACTTTCACAATTCTCGCCCCTGTGGCCAAGGCAGGGAAGAGTTGTTTTTTGTTGGCCAGCTACCGTCCTATTGCAATCCTATCCTGCGTTAAGAAGTTGTTTGAGAGAGTGCTTGTGCGTCGCCTTGTTTGGAAGCTTGAACGTACCAAATGCTTGTGTTATCTGCAATTTGGCTATCGGAGTCACAGGAATGCCCAGGATGCAGTTCTCTTTTTGGAAACGAGCATCAGAGAGGCCTGGATTCATCAGAAGATAGTTCTTGCTGTCTTCCTGGACATTCGTGCCACTTATGATACGGTGGTTACTGAATGGGTTCGGTACTCGCTTGTTCAAATGCGGATCAGTAGCAAACTTGTAGCCGCTATACTTTCTTTACTTGGAAGACGCCCTTTTGCTACTAGGGTTAGTGGTTACTGGTCTGATGTTCATCACACTGATCGTGGTCTCCCATAAGGCAGTTGCCTGAGCCCGATTCTTTTCGCTGTGGTTATAAATGCAGTCCTCGAAGAACTGTGTCCGTATACTAACATAGTGTGTTATGCGGATGATATTGCAGTATGGTTGGTTGGCTCAAGCTTGGCAGATTTAACGTAAGGGATTGGGTCGGTTATGGATCGTGTGATTCAGTGTCTCGGGTTCGTGGTTTAGTGCTGTCTCTTGATAAATGCAGTGCTGTCCTCTTCACCCGTGATCCTTTCGTTTCAACCGCAGTTGCTTCTTGGGTCGACCACTATTATGACGTCCAAGGAAGTTAGGTACCTCGGAGTGGTGTTGGGCTTAACTGGGCAAGTGAGACGAAGACCTTGCGGTGTCGCTTGGCAGGGAAACTTGGTGCTCTTAAAGCATTGTCCTTTTGCGGATCAATTGTCAAGCGTGCTACATTGCAGTCCTTTTATCGTGCGTATGTGCGGTCATCCTTAGATTTTCATCTTCCATTCCTAGCACGCTCACGTGGATCCTTGTCAGCATTACAAACTTCAGTGAATGAATGTCTTAGAGTTGTGACTGGATGCCTCCCCTCGACTCCTATTCCGGCTCTCCTGGTTGAGTCAGGGGAACTTCCACTGCATACCCGGGCCAATGAGCTTCTGGTTCGCTTGTGTCTGCGCAATATGAGCAGGGGTGAGTCAGACCCTGTGTGTATTATTCTCACTGACTATTGGCGACTTGGGTCCTTTACACGGTCGTGTTTGGGCTCGGCTGGACATGGTTCCACACTTCTTCTGGATGCTAAGCTCAAGCATTGTCTGGCTCCGGTCAGTCTTGTCAGCCCAAATCCACCATGGGTATGGTGTGGACATCTTGACTCTGTGTTTGCGGGTCAGAACTCTGCAGCCATGCCGGTCTACTGTGATGGCTCCTTCTGCGCAGAGTCATGCGAGGGTGGTGTTGGTGTCTTTGTACCGGCCCTTAAGCTAATGCGCAGTTATTATCTTGCGTTTGCTCCTTCGAGCTTTTTCTGCGAACTTGTAGCGATATTGATAGCTCTTGACGTTGCCTTAGACCTACACCTTCCGAATATCGCCATTTTCTCAGACTCTAAGTCATGTGTGGCCTTCTTGCGACTGTCCTTTAAACAGGTGTTTTGTGCCCACCCTTTGGTGTACGAGATAGGTTGGAAGCTGTTCCAAGCTGGCATGAGTGCTAGTGTGAGTCTTTCCTGGCTACCTGGCCACAGTGGTATTCAGGGTAATGAGGTGGCCGATGGGCTGGCGAAGGATGGGCGCCTCCATAAGTTGCACCCGGTTACTGCTGTTGCGAGCATGACGGATCTGCGTCCGGTTATCAGTGCATGGTCCCGCTCTTACTGGGACTCTGAATGGGTTGCAGCGCCAACCGGTCGGGTCCTCTTTGGCATTCACCCTTCTACTACTTTCCCGACTCTTCTTGGAAGGCTGTCCGTGGATGCCGCCAAGTTTCTATCACGGTTGCGAATTGGTCATTCCCTCCTACGTAGTCATGCGCATCGGTTGGGGTGGGCTACATCTCCTCTCTGTAGCTGTGGAGCAGAGGAGACGGTACAGCATTTTCTTTTTGTTTGCCCTCACTGGCAGTTCCTACGCCACAAGTACCTGCAGCGGTTTGCTGTTCAGGACGATCTACAGCAGGCCCTTGGGACGCCTCCTCACGCACCTGGGTCGCTTGTTCGACTGCGTGCCGTGGCCAAGTTTTGTGAATTGACGAATCGTAGGATATGACTAGGCAGTAGTAATTTTCATGTTCTGGTGTCGTAACAGGGATGGCAGTACTAATTAGGTTAAGTGTAAGTACATGTAGGTGTTGATGCAGTTGTTGGTTGTTGTTGTTGGTGTAGATTTATTGTTGCATTGTTTTGTTAGTTTGTTTGTTTGGTTTTGTAGTTTCTTCAGAGCGCTTGGCTAAGGGCCACAGCTCTAATAAAATTCAAATTCAAACAACAAAAAAAGCTGAAGAAAGCTAACAAATCTAGACGCACGCTAGTGTCAAGCCGACAAGTAATAGACGTGAGGTAAAAAAGCAAACATATCTAAACACACCCTAGTGTGTCACCGGCAAGTTATAGACATGAGACAAGCGAAGCATTAGATAAGTAAATTAATATTAACAGGAACGGCTTAAAGGAGGAGTCTCCAACACAATTCCACCCCATGTTCCACCATTCATACCGAGTCATGACCCCATACGGCTAGTTGTCGAAGTAGTGACCTATTTTACTTTTGAGTCCTCAAGCTGCGAGAAGAACGTTTTCTTTTCTCAAGCCAAGGCCGACTGAGGTAGAAAGTGCGTGTCTTGCCTCCCACCTCGCCCCCCGTTCTCTATCAGATGGACATGTGACAAGTGGTGGAATACAAGACAAGAGTTACGACATGGACTTGCACGTATTTATACACTCCTGATATTAAACATTGACATTAGGGGGGGGATTGAGGCTTAATGGCGCGTCGACAGCTTGGTCATTAGCGCCAACCTCAGTCACAGTGGAGTGGTTCGGGTTGCCACTGCACCACACATTAGAGAGACATTGGGATAGGCTTTAGTTGCAAAGATGAAAATAATTTCTAATGTACTTTTTTTTCAGACTAAATTGGACGGAGCTTGGACGTACACATGATGAATCAGACTGTTGTTGCCAACGGTGCATCCAACACCACCCGTGCGTAGCATGGGATTTCAGCTAAGACGTCTTTATCATTAAAAATATACAACAGAAAGCGAAAACAAAAACCAACAAATTAACTCAACAAAAAATGGCAGCACCATTTAGGATAAAAGAATTAAAGCTCGTATCCCCATGGAATTTCGGGCTGTTTCATTCACGTACCTACCGCTTCGCCTGTCTCATGCAACAGACTAGAGTTCATTCGAACGAAACTAACTATAATTTGAACTCCATCTATAGGAAACAAGGAGTGGGACTACCACGCCAAAGCAAAACGTTGTTGACAACAGAAAAGATCGTGGCGTGTAAAGATCGTAGGTTTTCAGCTTGATTATCTCCAGCTAAATTGTTCCTATCGTCGTCTACTGTCAGTGGGGCAAACAACAGGATTTGCGTTCAGCTCCTTTTAAAGCAAAAACGACAATAACAACAACATAGAATAAAGGGTTTCTTTGCCCTACTCGGAACGTAACTTGAAAAGAACGCATAAATACGGTATATTAAGGCCATTCAGCATATGCTGTTATGCTCAAAGCTCAAAACCAGACTGACTTCAGTAGGCTAAAAAGCAGAAACTACCGCCTGCGTGGGGCTCCAGTCTACTGAATGTTAGACACCCAAATTTAGACCTATTAATGGCAGTTGATCACTTAAAATCAAGTTGCTCTCGCCTACAGAAATCTGTAGACAGGATGGTCCGCCATTATTTGGGCTCGTCTGTAGAGAATGGTATTCCCTGCTCACAAGCCCAAACATGGACGAACCAGTGTGGGAGATTTCTATAGAGCAGTGACACGACGTAGTATTATTGTATATAACTTTATGCTGTAGCCTTAATGGGTTAGCTGCAAGGGGCACTGCAGAGAGAAACAGAAGTGCGTCATACTGAAGCCGATGCTGTGAAGAGTGATTTCTTAGACCTAAAACGCGCAATTTTTGTTGTTGGAGAAAACGACGTTATTTTAAGCCTAAGAAATCCGCTCTTCCGTTGTTTTTCCCTCCATTTTTATGTAGTGCACCTTGAAGTTATGCCCTCCAAAACCGATACTGGTGCCAATATGGCGGCAAATGTTACTGCTCTATAGGCGAGAGCAACTTGAATTTAACCGATCAAATCAGAGCTTCCTGGTTTTTGAAGTTATTTTGCTGAAGTTTGTTGCCGTTTTCCTGTTACACGTCAATGTTTTCATGTTTCGTCTCTGTCGGTGTGTGTGCGTGTCATGGCTGGTCAGTGAATGAAGATGGCGCTTGCTTTATTTATGGCTTCATTCTCTTGTAATTGTCAGCATATATCAGAGTCGTCCACTTCAGAATCTTTGGCGCACTGTAATGGTTAACGACGGTTTGTTGTCAGTCGTCGGCCACCACACTCTTTACGGCAGAAGGACAAAAAAGACGCATTCATCCATGCACATCGCAAATTAACCAAACAAAACGGTTGGACAGTTCACAAATAATAAAAAAAAAAAAACGCACACAGATACGCACACGAAACGAGATCTAAACATAAGGTCACAAACGTATAGACAAAACAAAACGGAACAACAAAACGCCCACAAATTTGACACATTGGAAATACGAACGTAAAATCAACCCATAAACACTCGCACAAAACAGAATTAAAACATAGCCGTGCAAACACAAACAGACATAAGAAATACCCTTAACAAGACTACACTAATTAGAAATCACTGAATACACACCTAGCAACTCACACGAAATAAAATTACGGTAAAACAAATTCAAAAACGCAGACAAAACACAAAACGCCTTTAAAATACACCAAGTGTTAAAAAAAAAACACACATTGCACATTTCAAATACAAATTGCGTCGTTGCGACATTACCAAGTAATAAAAACAAGTAATTCGACTGAACTCCGATCAGTATTTTATTCGTGTATCTTCACAACTCTGATTGCATGGGGGTATCAGCTCTAATGTTTTTTTCCCTAAACGGCGAAGCCATTTTGTTTTTAGTTGGCATTTTTCTAATCCAGTTAAATGTTTTTGTTTTGTTGTTTGAATCAATCCTTAAATTAATACGAAAATCGTTACAGTGGCTCGATCTCCCCATCCACTATGTTGGAAATATACGAACGGCAGCCGGAATTAAAATTTTCCAATTCCCAGTATGTGTAGCTGCATATCACACTAAAGTAAAGTTTAAAAAAAAAACAGTTAACAACGAGTCTTTTTGTAAAGACTGCCCTTCGTATTTCCAACATGGAGGATGACGGAGCGAGCCACCGTAACGACTCTCGTATCAGTTTCAGGACTGGTTCAAACAAACAAACAAAAATACACTTAACTGGGTTAGAAAAACATTAACTAAACAAAAAATGGCTTCGCCGTTTAGGAAAAAATAATTAGAGCTCATATCCCCATGGAATTCACAATTGAAAAAGTACACAAATAAAATACAGATTAGATAGTTCAGTTGAATTTCTTTTGTTTTTATTCCTTGGCAATGGCAGCAAATGAACGCCATTTGTTTGAATGTGCAATGTTTGTATGCATATACATGTATATGTATGTATGAATGTATTAGCTAATTGTTCCAGCCCATCTCGACGTAGCACGGAGACATGCGCGTCACGAGTTTTCCTAAGGTTTCGTTTTTATCCCCTCACCCCCATCATTACCATCCCCTGCCATTTTCACGAATCTGCAGGAACCTTGTCTTAATAAATGTTCCAAAAATTAGACAATAAAGTTTAAACCAAAAACAGACATCCGGGTGTAAAATGAAAAATAAAATAAAAAAAACTATAGATGGTAATGCCAACAAAATTGGATCAAAAATCGAAATGGTGGACACGAGGGGCGGGCGGGGGAGCTAAACTATAGAAGCAAACGGCAAATTTCGAACCGTGTTAGTCGACAGCACGGGACCCAGTGAGGGGAAGTCCCTGGTTCCTTCTGGTGCCGTGTTGTCTCCAGCCTCTATACTTTTCAATTCCTTCCGTCTCTCCTCCCCCCCCCCCCCCTCTTTGTTTGACAGCTTTGCTCAATTTTTTTTGGCTTTACAGTCATAAGATGTGTTCACATTGTACAAATTTGCTGTCACGGGGGTCGTTGCGGCCAAAAACCACAGCAACGTGCCGTGGGGCCACGTCCCTTTTTCATTAATAATTCTCGATCACGTGTTGAAAAATGAATACAGAGCAAGTAGGTCGCCCTTTGGCCGCCAGCACGCCGCCCGGGATCCCAGTGGTTGCGGCGACAGGCTGGCCGCTGCGGCCAAGTGGGCGTTGCTACATATACCGTAAGCATTCTCGTTGGCCGCAGCGACCTGGCAGCGCGGCTTGGCCACTGTGTGCGCGGGGGCCCTAATTTGGGGTGCGGCCGGCCTAATTGTTGGCTCACAAGCATTGTTAGTACTTCTTTAGTTCGTCCTTAGGGCTTCGTCGGGCAGATGACCGGGTGCGGTTAACGCTCGCTAAAACCCTTTGATCCTTTGAGTTCGTTCTTTAGTTCGTTCAATTTCAACCACGTATAGTGCTTTCTTTTAATCCATTTTCCTCGAAACCGGTTGGTCTTACAGGTTTGCAACAAGAGGCTCCCTTTCTGGGTCCCTTCTGGGGGATCCATTTCTGTACGGGACGTGGTACGACGTTGAACATCAGCAACATGTCCCCCCCCCCCCCCACAATTTCAGCCCCTCCCTGGGTGGATTTCATCTTACCTATGCGGTGGATTCATTGATCTCGTTATTGTTATTTTGCACACCCAAGCTTATCACTGTATAGCACAAACGGATTCCGAGTTATTGAGGTGGGACCGGGTTTTGAGGACCATCTTTGAGGGGCGCAGTGCCCTCAGGAAGCATTTGTTTACAGGGTCTTAGGACCTTTTATCTTTCCTTCGTACCGTAGAATCTACCCTTTAAGTTTGTGCGTAGGGGTTAGAGACACCCTGTATATACTCGCCGGGTATGACGATGCCCGCATTAATTAACGTACGTCAATGCTGTTTGAACTGTCTTACAGAAAATCTCAAAAGGTTTTTTTTTAGGCGCTAAAGCGAACGCTGTGGCATTCACACGTCTCGTGCAGGCACATTATTGCAACATGTCGTCCTAGGCAACGAATACTCCGATCATAAATATCGATAGCTTTTTTTTTATTAAATAACGTACCCAACAAGTTTCTCATAGGCTTAAATAAATACAGATCCGAACCTATTTACGTTGCCTTTTGGACTTATATGTCAGACTGCCTGAGTGGGGGAATCGAGGTCCTACCGCTGAGCCATACTGACACGGCCAAAACGAAACGTCCACATGCACCATTTAACACGTGTGTATTGTGTGCGCAGCGCATCTTGAGTCCTGCAAGTATTTTATGAGCGGCTACGTCTTTCTGGAGGGAGTGGCTTTAATCGACGGCCGCCATTGTTTGTGTAACCATCTTGGATATCAACAAGGCACTCTGCTACCAAAAATATACAATCTATTATCTGTGTTTGTTTTGGGGTGAACTGAAGATAGGCCGCGGACACTTTAATTTCTCATAGACGCTAATAAACTTCGTTATGGGCGCCGTTCGTGACCCGTAGAATGCCCAATCGGAATTCGACTTCGCGCCAAACATTCTGCAGCACACGATACGTCTTTTCTGAGACCGGCGTTATTTTCCCTTCAGCATAGCAATAAAGCTCCTACGCGCTAGAGCGCTCGCATTAGCGCATGAAAAAAGGCTTTTTGAGTTTTTCTACAAGACAGTTCAAACCGCATTGGCCTAATACATTAATTAATGCGGATATTATTAATTTTTATAATCATGGTGTTCTTTACTGTTCACCCTGTACAGTATTTTTTAACATAACAATCGTGACTTGATGTAACAATATAATATTTCTACGTCTACGGTGTCCAGTATTTACTGGGCTTTCCTTAAAGCGAAAGCGCGCCTTATAATTATAAGCCTCAGCATGGACTCCCATGCTAAACTTCAAACTTTGAAACCCTGTAGTTTCCCCCAAAATTGACAAAGACCAAGGAAATTCTGTATTTGGGGTCGTGTCATAACTATTTAGCTGCGTTAAAAATTGTAATAACAACAATCGAACCGTTTAGCCTTCATAGCATGTCCAGATGTTGCTGTCGTTCTTGTTGTTGTTGTTGTTGTTGTCGAGACACTTTGCCCTTTACCTGGAGATCGAATCAGTGTATCGGTTTTAAACTTTTATAGCTTAAAACATAGGTGTGAAGAAAGTCTGTAGGGCCTTCTAAACACCATTTTAATGTGATGTTGTCGTTGTTGGGGAAATTTTACTATCACCTAGAGATCGAACCAATGATCCGATTTTGAACTTTTATAGTATAGGCTACACAAGTTAGGCGTGAACAAGGCTTAGGGTCTTTTGAACGCTATTTAAATGTTATTCTTTTTGTTGTTCTTCTTCTTCTTGGGAAATTCTCGTTAATGAACTGTTTTTCAACTTTTATTGCTTAAAACGTATAGGTACGAACAAGGCCTAGGGCAATTTGAAGGCAATTTTAATGTGACGACATTACTATTGCTGTTTTTGTTGTTGTCGGGGAAATTTTGCTCTCACATTGAACGATCGAGCCTACGAACCGATTTTCAATTTTTATTGCTTAAAAAAACCGGATAGTATTTATAAAAACAAAAAACTTTTATATAAACCACAGATGTAAGTCAAGAAAAATTAATGCTATAAAGGAACGGCAAAAGAAAAAGGATTGTAAGTCATCAGCGTCACCACTAATAAGTGGAAGAGAAACTCCAGCTTGTTTTTTTGGGACGACGAAGATTGTTTTAACACGTATTAGTGCGACGCTGTTGGCTTACATGTCTTTTTCTTGTATGTGTTCCATTAAAGGCCAATTGCCACCAAATTAGCATTGTAGCATCTAGGCCTATCGAGTTCTGTCTCGCAGGAAGCAAAGGAATGCACCAAGCAAATCTTTAAAACGCAACAAACAAGCCACGTCACTCCTTAATTATTGAGTAAAAATTTGGTACGCCCTCGTGCACCTGGAAACAAGCTGTAAAGATTAACCGATATTAGTGTCACTAGATGGCGCCAGGAGAATTTCTTTATATTTTTCCGTGACGCCATCTCGTGACATCAGTATCGTTAAGCTTTATAGATTGTTTCGAGGTGCACGAGGGCGTACCAAATTTTTACTCAATAATTAGGCGTCACGTGGCTTGTTTGTTGCGTTTAAACGTTTTGCTTTGTGCATTCCTTTGCTTCCTGCGAGAGAGAACTCGATAGGCCTAGATGCTGCAATGCTAATTTGGTGGCAACCGGCATTTAAGGCTTGTTGCAGACGGGCCACAAAACGCGTGGAAATCGCTGCAGAAACGACGCCACTATCGCGTCGGAATCAACGGCACCTTTCACACAGCGCGATTTGGCTCAGGGAGACCTACCGATAAACGCAGAAACCCGCCACTGCGTGTGTGTTATGTGCTCGGTGTATATTGAGTCCAGCAAGTATTTTGTGAGCGGCTACGTCTTGCTGGATGGGGTGGCTTTAATCGAAGGCCGCCATTGTTTTTCTAACCATCTTGAATATCAACAAGGCACTCTGCTACTGAAAACGTACAATCGATTATCTGTGTTCGTTCTGCGGAGGACTCAAGATAGGCCGCGGACTCTATAAGCACCAGTTATATCCCATACATTTTACCTGATCTGCCAATGATTGTGATTTTTACGCCACAAACGTGCCACAAATGCCAAAAAACGTCTGCGATTGTGGCGCGTTTTGCGGTTCGTCTGCAATCGGCCCAAAGCATAAAGTTTTTCTAAGGGTTACATCCGTATTTTATACGCTTAGGTTTTTTTGTAATACTAATATTATTTCGGTTACATGAATGCATCAAGGGTTGCTCAATGAGCAGAAACTTGAATAGAAAAAATTCCCAAGGAACTTGTGGGAGTTAAAGAAAATATTTTGTGCGCAATTAAAAAAAATAAAAAAAAGAGCACAGCTTTAAAAGAGTATAGCTGTTTAAGAGAGAGAGAGGTTAAGCAACATGAACGCCTAGTGAAGACGGGACTCGAGCTTTTAGAACTTCGAAGGCTTGGCTTTGATCTTGCTCTGACCTACGAATTTGTTCGTAGTTTGATCGCTGTCGATCTGCCTTTTTTCGATTTTTCTCCCAATTCCCCTTTTTACTCGCAGTCGTGGATGGAAGTTGACCGTTCAGGGATTTTGTAGCAGAGTGGCATAGCTTCGGGCTAATACTCTCAATAAACAAATTCAAATTCAGGGATCACGCTTCGACTGTCGTAAAAACTTCTTTGCTGTTCGGATTGCCCCGGTACGGAACTCGTTGAGTGCCGACACGGTTAACATGAGCACGGTGTCTGATGCTTATAAAATGCTGTTGTTGCCCCAGCCGTTGTCTAGCTTTTACAGCGCCCTTAAATCCAAATTTGGTGGGCCATTCAGTGCTTTAATTTTTGGGGTCGGTGTCAGTGGCTCAACATACCTTCCGGTACCCTTCCAACCATTCGTGGTAAAAGTGTATTATTATTTATTATTATTATAACTATTATAGAGCAGTGACATTTACCGCCATATTGGCACCAGTATGGGTTTTGGAGGGCATAACTACAAGGTGCACTACATAAAAATGGATAGAAAAACAACGGAAGAGCGGATTTCTTAGGCTTAAAATAACGTTGTTTTCTCCAACAACAAAAATCGCGCGTTTTAGGTCTAAGAAATCACTCTTCGCAGCATCGGCTTCAGTATGACGCCCTTCTGTTTCTCTCTGCAGTGCCCCTTGCAGCTAACCCATTACGGCTCCAGCACAGAGTTATATACAATAATACTACGTCGTGTCACTGCTCTATAGAGGGTATAAAGCAAATGTCTTTTTTTTTTAATTTCAAATCGTATTTTGGAGAAGTTAGTCGGTCTTCTCCTAATCACTAACCAAATAAAAACAAAACTTTTAGAAAAACTCTTTTAAGGAAAATTTTAGGAAACATTTTTTTTAGAGATGCCCACCTGGTCCTTTGGTTTAACATTAAAAGTCAACGGGAAAAATAGCTGATTCCGCAAAAATTATTTTTGACTGCTTAGTTTTTAATTTTCAACTAATCAGACATCAATAATGAAACCTTAATCATCGCTCTTCAAGGAAATTATTCAGAATTTAATGCACAACTATAGTGTCCGCGGCCTATCTTGAATTCGCTGCAGAACGAACACAGATAATCGATTGTACGTTTTTAATAGCATAGTGCCTTGCGGATATCCAAAATGGTTACAAAAACAATGGCGGCCGTCGATTAAAGCCGCCTCCTCGACCAGGAAGACGTAACCGCTCATA
>JAHWFP010189046.1:0-25341 GCA_023313725.1 Lithobius niger
TTTTTTTTTTTTTGCGATTTGTACTTGTTACGATATTTCACCACCTTAAGAGTTGACCAATCATGATAACATTGTAGCTACACCATATGTCTGAAGATAGGTGGACGATTCAACCCAAATAATCGGCTATATAATTGCTACTGCTACGTCTCGTTTTGATTTTAATTAACTGAATTTAATTAAATTCGACTAAATTCAAACTCCAGTAAATGAATTAGTGCGAGTAAATGTCAAATGATTAGAATGCAAAAATGCAAAATAAAGTTTTAATAACTTTATTTGCTATAAACAATTAGAAGACTTAGGAAATAAACTTTCTAACCTATTTCTGTGTTAAAATGAAATTAGCAGAGACTCAAAATATTCAAAATCGTGAAAATATTATTTCAACTTTCCATTATGGAGGGAAAAAAGGTAAAATTACCGCAGATTACTACATTACAATATTTTTATTTAACAAACTACCACACTGTCGTAAAAAAATAGTTAAATAAGGTACTATAACATTAAGGACTTATTTTCGAGTTAAATATGTATATCATGCGGAAGATAAAATATATACGGGATGATTAATCACTGTAAGCAGATTACGATGTTTGGTTTTATAATTTTGAAACTAGTTTGTTTTGGAGTTAGTCAATCTACCTAAGTGTACTTTTGTACCTGTATTTTGTTTTGATTATTGATGTTTATGTGTTTAAATTATGTTTTAAAAATATATTGTTTATACATATATGCTTTTGTTGGCTTCGTGTCACCTACATGTTATTTATTAATACAAAAATATTTTAAACAGCATTCCAACTCAAGATGATAATAATAATAATAAGTGTTGACAGTATTTATTCTTAGATCCTATTGAATGTCACAATGTGACAAACCAGATCGTTGCATGAAAAATCAACATTTTGAGATATTACTATGTCTATGGATTTATAAATGTATATCCATTTTTTAATCAGAATTATGGGATGTGCTAACGTTATTAAATAAAATTCAGTAAAACTCTATAACTTTCTAATTCAGAACTGGAAATATACTCAAAATTGAGATTATTAGATAAACACAATTGGAATTGGGCTATCAGCGAAAAGGGGTGTAGCTCCCCCCCTCCCCCACACACAAAAATCATTGCCTGAAAAGTGCATCCCAGTTGGTGGGACGAACTACTAAAAGCAAAAAAAATGTCCTAAAAAGGTTCTCCACTCTTACCACCATAAATTCCTAGATTTTTTTTAAATTTGTATTTATTTTATTTTGATTTATTTGTAGAACGATGTTCGTCTAAGACGTATTTCCATTTTACCTTTATATTGAGATTAAATTAATAATTCGTTTTGCTGAATTATAATTGTTGATATCATTCAAAAGGCCTCCACTCCTCACTAATTGAAGTCTGTAAAGCACATAAATCCTTTCCCAGAGTGAATATTACGTTACGGAACGCAATTTATGTACTATTTCTTAAACTACAATTCACGGATATTTCCTGGATGGCACAGCGTGACTGTAATCGTACGTAATCGTGGAAATCTTTGTCAAGTTGTGTTTCCGCGATCAATAATATTTTACGCTACCACGTAAGGGGAATTTTCCACCCACGAATCCGAGACGCGCAACGCTCAACTTTAGGCAGTAGAAGAATCCCGCTCATTCGGCAGCGTGAAGCTATGCAGGTATGCCAACCTCTCTCGTTTTGGCGTAGTTTTCGTAGGTGACTAGAATGCGTGAATTGTTAATTTATGATATTTAGCTACAACTTTTGCGAGGTTTAAGATAAAAGACGAGAACAAATCTGATGTTTATTTTACATATTTTGCGTCATTGTTTTGTTCAGTCCGAACTTCGCCGTGACGCTGTGAAAGTCGCACCCCGCAAAATAATTGTTCCCTGTCCGGTGAAATTGGAGCCAACGCTACAGATGTAACCTAACCTATAATTATAAAAAAGAAAGACTACGAAACCCAGATACCTGTCTGGAGGGTGGTAGGGAGACCGGGGGGGGGGGGGGCCCAGAAATGGTGTAGTTGGCCTTCTTGATTCAGTTTATAGGCAATATTAATTTTAATTTATCAGCCGACACAACTCTATAGCAATGATGGGGTGGGTTATTTGACCCAGGACCCTGGACCAATCTTTTTGTTAATGAATATGTGCTGATAACGAATACGTTGTGTCGCTAGGCACGAGGAGATCATCTTAACTGCGTCGTTTCCATAGTTACTACATATACACAACTCGAAAGCCGTATGATCCGGTAAGTTGAGAAACAGATAAGATTTTATTTTATTAATCTAGTAAAAGCTTAAAGCGAAAAAATTGTGGCTGTATAAACCCGCTCTTAGACTAGTTTGGGACCATTTCTTGACTGACGTTTTGTTTGTCACAAACCACACAATATGTCGATCCTTCGTCGATGTATTAGAACACTCAGTTGGAAATTCTATTTACGTAAGTCGTAACTTGAGTACATTATACGTTACTGTGTAAACAGTGGCAATTTTACATATTTGCCACCCGAGGCACTAAGAATTTTCTGAAGCTTGCCGCCCTTTCCTTTCAGCTAGATAGGTGGTCTGGGGAAGCACTGAGTGCTCCCTCAGTGGGGTACGGGAGAGAGCCCCAGCAGTTAACGAGTTTTATTTAGCGTTTACGCTACAAGGCCTTCTCTCTTGCCGAATGCTATTTGCTAGTCAACCGTTATTACGGTTATTTATTTACGACTAGTTTCCAGTATCTACTAAATGAAGGCAGCATACACAACAAAATAAATGTATTGTAAATAACAGCACGGATAAAGAACAAAGTGCAACAGTAATTTTAAACATTGCTGCAAAATTGTTTTCATTTCACGCCATTTCCCAAATTTGCTATTCACGTACAAAGAACAGGTGGCAGTGATCAGACGACGGTAAAATGAATACAGGGTAATCCACAAAAAACGCAATAGCATTTTTTCCAAGTCAAAACTTTTTTTGTTAGCACCCTCCAGAACCGCAAAGGGTCAGATGAAAGATCTAATGGAACGGGTAGTTTTGAAAGTCCCTTTACGGTTCTGGAGGGTGCTAACAAAAAAGTTTTACTGCCGCGTGTTTATGGACCACCCTTAGCTGCTCGCAGCTCAAAATCCAACATGGCGTTCATTTCGGGGTTATAGAATGGAAAACAAACCATCGAACTTGCTCTGCGTCGTTTCCATAGTTACTACGTATCGACAACTCGATAGCCGCACACTTCGGTAAAGGCGAGAAGCATCCAATAGATTTTGTATTAACCAAGTAAAAGCTAGTGAGCGAGAAAATTGTCGATGCATAAACCCACCCTTAGACTAGTTTTGGACCATTTCATGCCTCTGGTGTTAGCCTATGTTACACGTAAAGTGGAGGAAAGTTTGGATCAAAGATAAAGGAATAAAAGGGTCATGGGGGAGCACTGTGAGCTCCCTCAATGGGGTATGGTTCAGAGCCCTGGAAGCTAACACATTTTAGGCTATATGATGACCATTCTGGCCTCTGGTGTTAGCCTATAAGCTGGTGTTAGCCTACTATAAGCTATAGGCTGTATTTAAGTAGAGGGTAGTATGGTACAGAGATTAAAGAGAAAAATAATTTCAAAGGAAAGAATTTTGAGGAAAATTTGCCGCCCCCTAAAATTTTCTGTCCCAGGCAACTGCCGTGTTAACCTTCTCGTAAAACCAGCACTTGATACAGTGGCGTAATATGAAACTTCAAAAGCTGACGATTGGTTGAAAAGAAGAAAGAGATACGACTATTGTTCTGTGAACAGTAAACCTCTCGCCCCATGCTACCAAGAAGAAAATAAAATTCCTTCGGCTGCAACTGCCGCAAGCTGAATATTGGACACCATTTTGAATTGTTATTATTTGGTTTAAAATCAAGTTCCTACAGTACGTCGTATTTAAAAAAAAAATGTATTCTTACAAAATTTCCATTCATGTGTTTTTCTGCAACTGACGTAAACCATTTTTTGGACGCCATTTTGAATTTTTCACTAGTACCGAATGGGACCTTTCTTGATTAATACGTTGTTGTGAATATTCGTCTAGTTACATTAAATCTGATGAACAATTTAGAAGTTAAAAGGCTAAACTTTTTTGGACGTCATTTTGGTCCGCCATTTTGAATTTTTAGCAATAGGTATAAAATACAGTGCATACTTGGTTCAGCCTTATTTCAGAGAATATTCATACCAAATTTTAGTCGAATGTCTCCATGACGTAAACCACTATTTGCCTAAGAGTATTCCTACCAAATTTCATGGAATCTCTTATGCCTTTGGGTATAACTGCTGTAAACCGGTTTTTTGGACGCCATTTTGGACGCCATTTTGGTCGGCCCATTCCTGAAGAAATGTTATTCAAATTCGTTCACGTGATTGGCCGTCAATGCTGAATAAACACACACAGGACTTGACCTATGCACAAACGGGACTTTGTGGCAGGGTTTATTTAAAACTAAATTTGATTGGTGGTTGTAAACTATAATAGTTTTGTTTTATATAAAACAATTTGGGTTTTGATAGGCTAACCAGGAATCCGTATTACCCTTGCTGCAACGCTCACGTCTTTATCTTATGGTACTTATTGAAAATTCGAGTGCTTGAAACGATTTACCATTTAGAAGTAGACCAAAATGCAGTATTAGCAGTGGAAAGCATTTTTGTTGCAGTTTCAGATCGATACTGATATCGGTAAGTCTCTAAGTCACCACGTCACAGCCATCGTAATATTTTTATTCATATTGTCTCTAATAACCTTGCATTTTCATACCTTGTAGGCTAGTGTGATTTTTTTTTGAAAGTTTTAATTGTGTGGGTAACTTGCACAGGGAATAGATGATATCTGGATTATAGGGCAGATGATAATTGGTTTAATTGTGTGGTACGATATGTGATAATTAGGAACTGTACCTTTAAAAGATTTTTTTTTAATGTTACCCAAATCAGCCGCTAATGCGTTCGTCCTCATGCCGTTTTTTTGATTCAAAAGATCCCTGGTATTTTTTTTTTTTTTTAGCAAAATTACGTACCATCCTGAGATAACCTACGAAGACCTGTACGAGTGATGTCCTGGGTTCGAGTCCCATTCGGCACAGTTGTCTTTGTATGTTTCTCAGATTAATATAGGTCCTCCCCTATATTTCGCGATGTCACAGGTCAGTGCTATTTTTCTGTAGGATGCTACAGGAATAAGGAAAAAGCGAGTCCTTTTAAAGGGACATAAATCCTTCCGGTGTGTCGTGCGACCCGTTGAGAATAGCGTTTGCAACATTTACACGGGTTAGAGTTAATGTCGCAAAATCATCTCTCACGAAAGAAAAAAAAACAAGAAAATAACTGTGCTGGTAACATTTACATACGTTTGAGTCGTACAGGAAAGCCAACAGGAGTGCATGTACCTATTATTTCGTTTGTTAACGTACTGTACGTACGTACGTTTGTAAGATTTTTTAAGTAAACTTTCGTCAAGACACCGCACTTCTCCCTTTAAAGCGCAATTACTGTAATTTGAAGTTATGCTCACTCTTGGCCACAAACAACCTGTAGTTACGTAATGCAGTTCGGCGTGTTCGGTAGCGGTCTCAAATTGGATCCTTTGGTAACCATGGTGACACCATCAGCTTGCAGCGGCGCGCTATGCTAGGCAGCCATCGTACGGCACCAGCCCAGCCCTGACCTTGGTCTTTTCGTCGTTAAGATTATGCGCCTAGCCCTTGGAAAATGGCTTTCTTTTTTTACGCCTCGTTTGCTTCTTTTGATAACGCCATGTGTATGCGCAGGACGCACGTATCATATTTCAAAGTAATGATATGTTTGAAGCCTAACCCTATTTCCTGTTAATTCGGGCTCGCGTATCTTTGGCGCTAAGCCTATAGATTGGCTAATGGTTTGGTAGTAGTGTTGAAGCCTGTTTGAAAGAGGACCCACATCACTTTCAGTCCAACCGGTCCACCACCGATACATTGGAGCGCGCGGGAAAGAATCAGGGGATGAAAAGTAGGGAAAAAATTATAATATGGTTACGTAATACTGTGAATAATTTCGATGAACTTCGTATACTCTGGCTATGAGTTTCTGGCAGTTCTGATTGGAAGGCATCAGGATGGCTTTGGGGCCTACTTTACACTAACCCCCCCCCCAGCACTCTTTTAGCAGGGTTGGGTTTTTTGCCTACAAAAACAGCTTTTTGCCGGGACAGTGGCAAAAACGTGGTTTTTACCCGTTTTTTTTCCCGGTTATTACCAGCTAAAACTGGCAAAAACCAGCAAGCTGCTTCACAAGCTTATTTTCACAATCAAATATATTCTTCTCATGATATCTATGCAAATTTTCAACAGTCGGTTGCATAGATATTGTGAGGAAAATATCTTTTACTGGGAAAACAAGCGTATGAATGGTAAATAAGAAGTTAATACGAATTTTCAAAGTAAACGATGTGAAGTTTTCAAGGGGAACTTTTATAATTTATCAATATTTGACTGTTGTAGGGCACACTTTTTTTTTATTTGAGTTCAAGTCGATTTTTGCCTTATTTAAGTCGCTTTTTGCCGTATTTTTTGGCAAAGTGGCAAAAACATGGTTTTAACCAGTTGGTGGAAAAAAACTTGTCAAGTTTTTCATTAGTTTGTAATTTGTGTTAAGATTTTCCTGCCAGTAGGCATGTTGACTCGAGTCTTTTGGATTGTGTATTTCTCTCAGCGGTCAGTTGGTCTTTCGTTTCTATCATAGCTGTACTTTTGACTTCGTTAAAATAATAAAATTTGTTTGCACAAAAGAAGAAAAAAAAATGCACAAAAATAAATCGTTTGTTTATGAACGAGGTTGTAAATTACGCACCATAGTCAAGGAGGCATTTTATTTTTATTTAACTGACATGAACGTTTCTTTGACACGTTATGCTCAAAGCTGGAAGTGTGTGTGCAGTCACCCTACAAACTGCATAACAAATTGTTTGTTTTATGGGTGAGGTTGTAAATTACGCAGCACAGTCAAGGAGGCATTGTATTTTATTTAACTGGCATGAACGTTTCTTTGACATGTAAAGCTCAAAGCTATGTTATTTTTATGTAGTCCAGAAAGACTTTTTTTTTGTTCTCAAATAGTTTTCTAGTGGTTTAAAATGCGCACTTGAAATGTGCACTCCATGAAACGCTTGTTTTGAGCTGATGATATGTGAATAACTGGCGAAAATAAGAATTTTAGCGGGTTGAGGCAAGATATTTTTTTGTACCAATGGTAATTTGAGGCACGCGCACGACCAAATGTAAGTCGTTTTTTAGACGACAAAAAAAAGGATTAAAAAAGAGGTAATGAAAGGTCCTAATCAAACAAGGCTGGGCCTACTGACGGGCGTAATTAGGCCCGGGAAACATGGAAACGGTCCCAACCACTGTTGCCTTCACTCTTCGGAGCTGTGTGGTGTTGGTGGGGACGAGGGGTGAAATAAAGGGGAGGGGTAGCGAAATGAGGATGAGGGCAGAAGTAGGCTTAACTCAGATTTTCTAGTGTAAATCAAACTGATGCAAGAGGTTTTTCTAATTGCCGGCACGAAAATATCTACTACCTGTAAATTTCTGCATTCTGTTCCTGCAATGCACCTTTCTTCCTTGAGGTTTTTTTCTCTATCCCGATTGGCCAGCTACGCAACCCAAATGTGCATGCGTGCAGCCTTCCTATAAAAGCTTTCAACGCAGGTCGGCCGCCATATCTTTTCCTCAAGCTCCCGTCGATGATGGTCGCTCATTCTCTCTCTCAAAGCCTTCGCCCTGAAGACCCCTTCGTTTTCAAGAATCCTCATGAAGATCCTTCGCCCCAAGATCCTTCTCCCCAAAGGCCTACACCATGCGATTAGAAGCCTTCATTTGAAGACCCTTGGCCCTCCTGGCAACCCTTCGCTCCGAAGGCCAGCACCCTGCCATATGAAGTCTTCGTTCGACAATCCTTCACCCTCCCGACGACCCTTTGTCCCAAAGGCCAGCTTCCTGCCGTTAGAAGCCTTCGTTTGAAGACCTTTCGCCCTAAAGACCACCATCCTGCCGTTTGAAGCCTTCGTTTGCTGACCCTTCGTCCCCAAGGAATACCTTCAACCTTGTGTAGCCTTCGGTGGTGACTCTTCGTCCTAAAGGACAACCTTCAATTACAAGAAGCCTTCGTTTGCTGACCCTTCGTCCCCAAGGACTACCTTCAACCTTGTGTAGCCTTCGGTGGTGACTTCGTCCTAAAGGACAACCTTCAATTACAAGAAGCCTTCGTTCGAAGACCCTTCTCCCAAAGGACGACTTTCAACTATATAAAGCCTTCTTTTGAAGACCCTTTCCTCGAAGGACAACTTCAACTATATGAAGCCGTTGCCTGGTGACCTTTTGCCTGAAGGATGACTTTCTACTATAAGAAACCTTCATTTGAAGATCCTTCTCCCCATAGGACAACCTTCGACTACATGAAGCCTTCGTTTAGAAACCCTTGGCCCGAAGGCCGTTTTTCAACCACAGATAGCCTTCTCTTGTAGACCCACCGCCCGCACAAAGATCATTACCGAGGTGCTCCATGGGACCTTCATTCGACGCATCATGGCTCGACAATTGGCATCTCTCCCATGTGGATTTCGACACCCTTCTTGCCTCCTTTGTCACGCACTCAACCTACTTCTCTACACGCATGTTGTCCGAAGCACCAACCCTCATTGGTGATTTTTTTGGTCTCTGATCACCACATTGTCACTCACCGCCATTCAAAGCTGCACCTTTGTACCTTCTTCCTCCAATGCCCTCTGTCCCTTGCTGACAATCACAGCTCCTTTGGGCGTTTATTCTTCGCTGCTGCCGTCCATTGTTGTCTATCACTGCAGCTCCCTCGGACCTTCGCCTTCGTTCCTTGCAGCCCCGTGCCGACAATCACTGCAGCTTCTTCGGATCTTCGTCCTTTGCTGCTTCTATCCCTCAACACTCGTCACAGCTCTTTCAGACCTTCATACTATACAACTGCTGTCCCTCGTGAACAATCACGGCAGCTCCTTCCGACCTCCGTCCTTCGCTGCCTGCTGTGCCTCACCAACTATCATCACAGCTCCTTCGAACCTTCATCCTTCGATGCCTGCTGTCCTTTACTGACCACTTCGCAGCTCCTTCAAACCTTCGTCCCCTGCTGCCCTTCTCCAACATTCATCGCAGCTCCTCTGGACCTCCCTCCTTCGCAGCTGCAGTCCCGTGTGACAACCTTCACAGCTCCTTCAAAGTTCGGACATACGTCATTAACTGCTTGCTGTCACTCTCGGACCATCATCGCATCCCCTTCCGGTCTTCGCGTTCCTGGTCCCTGTCTAACGCACATCGCAGCAACCTCAGACCTTCACCATTCACCCTCTGCGATTCCTTGTCCCTCGTCGACCATTATCGCAGCTCTTTGTACCTGTGCCCTTCTAGTCTGCAGCCCGTCACCAGCATGAATCACTGCCTCATGTTTCTTTCTGTGCTGCCTGCTGAACTCTGGCGGTCCTGTGTTCCCCTCAAGCTACCCATGCCAATATGAATCATAGCCTCAAGCCTCCCTTTGCTGCCAGCTGTGCCTCATTTCCAGCTTTGGTGACTTAACGAACCTTCGTCCATCGCCACCGACTGCGCCCGCCATCCACCATGACAGCTCTTCCGAATTTTTTCATCTGTTTCGACCATCTGTCCCTCAGCAGCTATGTTGCAGCTCTTTGAAGCCTTACTGCCCAGCTCGCCTTCACCCATCGCTACATCCCGTTCCGACTGAAACTCTTGTCATTGACACCACACTGTCACATTGCTGTCATTCATCCTCCTCCAATTTTCTGCCCGTTTTTCTCATCTCGTTACAGTAACAACAATTGCTTAACAGCCCATCTTCGGCACCAGAACCCTCACCCAGAAGCCTTCAAGCTCTCGCCTGTCGGTGGCTTCGCTACTCTCTCCACTACCTGAACAAACCTTCTTTCACCCGATTGACCCTTCACTGTCATTTGACCATCCTTCACAGCGAAAGTAGCTCCTTTGACCCATTCACGCATGACCTACCTTCGCGACGGATGGGGCTCCTTCGCCAGTTAAGGTTCCTCATGGCTCAACCGCTTAGAACGACATCTCTTCGCTGGTCTCCGTCTTCTCCAATGAACCCTCAACCTGAAGATCCTGACGTGCCGGCTGGCCTTTCCCCATCGCCACCGCTACTTACTTTGCCTCCGGCTGCTCCCGCACGTTCCAGTCGCACTTCTGCTTCACCTCAGACCGGAAAGGAGCCTTAAACTGTTGACTGCCTCCAAGCCCCTCCAAGCTCTCATCGTAAGAGCTTCTTCTTCTTCTACACCCATCCGAAACCCTCACCTAACATAAAGGAGTTTCTCTTCACGGCTCTCGTTAACCATTGACACAGTTCCATCAACATGACTATAACATAAACCCTTCGCCAATCTGCAACTACGGATCTTCATCCCACAGATCCCAAGCTCCAGTCATTCCATCACTGTCTTCCTGATCACCGACTGAATTGACAACACCACAAAGAATTCAACATGACACTCCGCTTCGAGGCCACTATCCCTTGTGCCAAGCCGTCCTGCTGCGTTTTGAAATCTTGGGTCTCTCAGTGACGACTGCTCAACGAAGCGTCACCTTTCATCTAACACCGGCCACCAATACTACATTTCTTGCCGCCAACTGCCCGCAATACAGCAAAATCATAAGCTAATTTTCTGCTGTCCCCAACAAACTTGATCAACAACTCGCCCATCATTTTCAACCACTGGAAACACTTGTGGATCACCACCCAAACATCACGTAGACCTCCACAGATCCCCTGAACTATCGTCGTCAGACTTTCCAACTTTGTCAACTTCTTCAACATAACTTGACAAGTCTTTGGGCGAAAGCATCTATGATTCTTTTTCGCTGCCAGATGTTTAGTCCCCTCATGCACGTTGCAGCAGAAGCAACAACCTGGTAACGCAACAACACCATGGTCAAACCTCAGATCCAGGGACATAATCAACGTCCCGGAATCCTCATCCTGGTGAAACTATTCTTTTCCATGAACATGATAGGTCAAGATCAGGGACGACACCATTGGCAGCTCGTTGTCGCTTACTAATGTGTCGTCCTGTCCCCTTAGGCACTAACCAACAAAAACGAAGACCATCCATGGAGCAAGACTTTTCTCCCTGTTTCTGTTGGTACGAAATTTGTGAAACCTTTTGGGCGAGCCAGCTCGCAACCTGGGGTAAAGCGTCAAGGTGGTACCCACCGCCACAATTGACGAGGTCAACTGTAAATGCAGAAATTTACAGGTAGTAAATATTTTCGTGCCGGCAATTGGAAAGCCCAATTTTACTTGGGGGGAAGGGGGTCAAATTTGTTTCTATTGCCTTATCGAAAATATATACTACCTGTACCCAACCTATCTCCCCTCTTTGCGTCACCAGCATGACATATCGAGAGGGAAAAAAATGGCGGCCGACCTCGGCCAAAAGCTTTTATAGGAGGGTGTGCGCATGCGCAATTGGGTTGCGCAGCAGGCCGGATAGGGATTGAGAAAAAAACCTCAAGGGAGAAAGGTGTATTGCAGGAACTGAATGCAGAAATGTACAGGTAGTATGTATTTGCGATAAGGCAATAGAAACCAATTTTGAATCCCCACCCCCCTCCCCTCCCCAGGTAAAATTGGGCTTTTTTAATATATATAATTAATTAATTATAGTATAAATTATAGTATAGCATTGCCGTGTTAAAAAAAAAATCTTTCCAAAAAAGTTTAAATGATTGCTGCTAATTGATGCAGGTCTGTTAAGTTTTGTCGCCACAGAATTCCTAAAGTCACAAAACTGAGGATCTCAATTTATTGTAATATCGTGATGTCAATAAAAATTTAAAGAGAAAAAATATTCACTTACAACTAACTATAGTTTCCCGCACAAAACCAATGTAATGCAGTCAATTTTTTTTTAACCAGAAGAAAAGTTTAGTGGAAGTGGTTTTGTTACGTAAAACTGACGATAATAATGTTGGTGGATAATGCCATGCAATAGCAAAATATCGTAAAATCGACTTACGGCAAGTCATTCCTTTTTTGTTGTGAACTGTATGTGTACTTAAAGCAACATCCGGCCTACCTTATAACAGCCACGCGCATTCATGTGTCCGCACGCTGCCGTCACGAGATTCGGCGTAGTAATACTACAATGTTACTTCCGCCTTCGTCTTCTCGTGATCACGTGGACGTCTGGCCTAGCAGACGAATTGCGGGGTAACGTGACAGGATTGACGCAAAAACTGTATCGTCACAACCGGAAACAATGGAACGTCATGGCCATTGTAGGTGCGCAAAGGATCATATATGTGCGGGACGCAGTTAATAAAGTTACCAATATTCAGCATAAAATCTCCAAGACGCCACATTTTAAAACGGATTTTTAGCTATGGATTGACTAACGGTAAGTAAATAAAACTTTGGGGCCGTACTTGATGTGGAGGATCGAGAAAAATGGCGCTGAGAGGAATATACTTTTAATTTAACTAAAGATATTTGCAATTCTTAAAAGTATCTGTAATTCAATTACAATTATCTTTAAACATGGAGCTTTACACATACCGATCTACAAATAGCATGTTTTTTCAGATATCTGCAGTTGATTCAAATATATATTACTTAAATTACAGATATCTAATTCATTTGATGAATGAAGATCTACACGGCATGTATTTTCTGAGACCTACCTCAAATCCAACTGCATATATCTGTAATTGAATTACATTATAGTCTCTAACTGAATTGTCGATAGGCAAATATTTGTTGATATCTTCTAAAGAATTGCAGATATTTTAAAAAGAATATTAGAAAAATTAAATATATCCGCAATTCTATAGTAATTAAAAGATGAAATTGCTTGCCATATCGACCAACGTTATCTTTTTCCGTTAATGTTGAGGGTAAAGAGTGAAAACTAGCGACATTGACCTTCATAAATTAAAGAAGTCTTGGCCGTCAGACAATGCGACGTATTTATGTCTTCAATACTTCTTTAAAACGTCTGTTTACATATTTTGGTACGTTGCCCATCTGTTAGTACAGGAGCAGATGGTACAGCTGTCCAATAAAAATAAACTCCTTCCTTTTGTGTATTAAGAACGGTATCTTGGCACTGGTGGTGCACCTTCCATTTATTTTTGAAGAACAACATCTGATGTTTGAAAGGTCACCCGTGTTAGGCAAGTGGCGTGATCTGTGACGTGACGTGGGTTCGTAAGTTTGAATTTGTTTGCTGAGTAAGTAGCATAATGGTGACTTTGGATGGCATGTTGCACCTGGAAATTTGTCAACAAACCGGTCTTTTTTTTATTATTATTATTTGGAAAGTTGGCCGCACATAGTAGAAATTGTCCAAAGGCTGAGCGTGAAAATCACTTGTGCACTAGCGTTGAACGTGGAAAAATCCCAGATTATGCTGACAAAATCAATTATGATCTTTCATGAGGCTGAAAAAGGAATTGTCAATATGTTTAGATGAGCAATAAAAAGTAAAACGACCAAGAAAAAGAAGTGTTTAAATTACAAATTAATATAAGGTTGGCAGATATTGTTAGTCTTGCATTCGGAAAAAATAAGTTGTGAAAGAGTGTATTTTCATCAAACAAAAAAAGGGGGAAAGCCCTGTTCACAGCAGTTTTTTTTTTGCTTTTATTTTCCCCCATTTTTAATATATCTTGTATTCTCATAATGCTTCATGCAAAAAATTGATGTATTTACCCTGGTCATTAAAGGAACGGAATTGTTTGGGCACTTAACGTCTGATAACATCCTGCCAAACAATTCTGTTCCTTTAATGATCAGGGTAAAGTAAATCAATTTTTTTCACGAAGCATTATGAGAATACAAGATATACTAAAATAGAAAAAAAAACTGCTGTGAGTGGGGCTTGAACCCAGGATTTCCCTACGTACAAATGTGGTCTCTACCACTATCCTGTTAAGGCGGACCCTGGCTGCAAGTTCCAGCCGAGCTTAGAAGCTTACATAGCTAGGAACTTTGGAACCCCCAAGCAGGGTTCGCACCATTAGCATAGTTGTAGTGTGCAAAGTCTCTGGTTCGAGACCCATTCTGGATAATTGTCTTTTATTTCGTTGTCATTTTAGGGATTCCTGGAAAGAAAAGTCAGGGAAATTTAAAGCGATGGGAAAATCACGGAGTGTAGCCAAATGTTCTGGAAAGTGGGTGAATAAAAAATTAAAATTGAGCGCGTATTTTCATCATTGCAAATTCATCATTTTTTATTTCGACTGCTTATTCCTGTCAGTTGCAACAGCAGTTAAAAACTATGTTAAATCATGAGTTCTGATTGAGCTGTGTACCGCTTTAACATTTTGAAATGTAATTACATGAAAGCGCGTGTGTTGTTTATTACGTCATGTGCGTGTAAATCTCTAAAAATTTTTGCTGAAAAAAAAATGTTGGCTCGTTTCACCAACCAGCCGCAAGGTTTTACAAGATTGTTTTGTGTTTGGCAGAAGATCAACTCCCAATGTGGAATAGTAAGTAGGCTTACCCTGTTTTTTTTTTCTTGTTTTTTTTTTTCCCGAGTTCCGGTAACGAAGGCTAGCAAGGTAAATATTTAGGCTTATAAATCAATATTTCCTTTGATCACCTCCCTACATTACTCTAGATTCTACGAAATTGAGCTGTGGAGTGGAGGTTTTTTATTCTGCACAAAGAACAAATGAAAATGAAAACCGCTGTGTGAACATTTCACACAATTTTTGAAAGAATTCGATATTTCGAACTTTTGGTTGTAAAGTTGCCTGCCACAAGATGGCCTTGTCAACCGAAATTTTAAATTTAATCCCCCCCCCCCCCCAAAAAAAAATTAATTGACGATAGACCAATTTCTAAGGGACATTAAAGGGGATCTGGGGATGGTTTGAGATGATCGTGGAGACCAGCATTGAAAATTTGTGAAAACTGAAATAATAATAAAAAAAATTGTTGCTCTTAACCCTTTAAGGACGGGTGCGCCCAAATGCGCCCGCTGTTTAATAATGGTTTACACCTCTTCTACAGGTCAGATCGAAAACTTTCAACCAATTATGGTCCGTTACGAGACCGTATCGCAAATGCTGTCCTTTAAACAAACGTAGCCAAAAACGAACAATTTCCATTTTCGTGTTTAAATTGTGTAAAACACCGCTTGCAACAGATTTCAAATTTTTATTTTTGTGTGAGTGTATTTTTTTTTGTATTTTTGAGCCTGTCGAACAAGGATGGTTGTGGGGCCTTTTCAGCAGTAGCGTTAGTGTGTGTAAAACTGGAGGGGAGTAGGGACTGTTACTCTAGGGAGCTTTATTATTTTTCACTAAATAAATTCCCAATGCTTTCCTTTTGTTTTGGCAATTCCGCCAGTGGAAAGATCTCGTCGAGACGATGGGACGTCGAAAAGAGCCAAGTCCGAAGGCCTGGGAAAGCAATGACAACGCCGATTAACCCTCAGGCCTGGTGTTAAGATTTATTGCCCCACCACCACCTCCCCCGAAGTTCCGCAAAAAAGGTGACAAACACTAGTTTTTTGGGAAATTGAAATTTCCCAAAAAACTAGTGTTTGTCACCTTTTTTGTTGTTACCACTTTTCAGTAAAGAAATCGCCGTGAAGATAACAAATTATTGTACAAGCAAGGTAGCAGGAACTATACAGATTGTGTAAAGCGATTGTCCATCCAAGCTGAAAGTAAAGTTATAAAGGAAGGAAATCTTGGTGCACTTTATAGGTTGGTAAAAAATAAAACAGAAATTAAGCGAAATATCCCACCCTTAAAGCTAAAAGGACAGGTGGTATCATCAGACGAGGCAAAGGCAAGTGTCTTAAAGAATATATTTTCCGAAAACTTCATCTCCGATAATGGAGCCATCTCCGACAATCAGAGGAACCTTATGTATGCGTTCACACAGACCTTAGATAATGTGTCTTTCTCAAGCGAGAAAGTCCTCAAAGCAATTAATGATACAAAAACTAGCCATGCCATTGGTCCTGATGGACTATCCGAATATTTTTACAAAGAAATTCGGGATGAGATCATCTCTCCTTTGGTGATAATATTTAAATGCTCAATGCAGTCTGGCAAAATCCCTAAATGCTGGAAAGAGCCACGTAATCCACCCGATCCACATAACTACAGACCAATATCTCTTTACTTGTGTGACTTGTAAAATTATGGAAACAATTATTAAAAATGAAATGCTAAATTTTCTAAACGAACAAGATAGAATCTCGTGTGATCAATTTGGTTTTTTGCCTGGACGCTCAACAACACTACAGCTACTGGACGTCCTATCGACTAGACTAGTTGTTTAGATGAGGGTTACCCAGTTGACGTATTTCTAATTGATTTTGTGAAAGCATTTGACTCCATTGTCCACCACAAATTACTATTTAAGGTAAAAAACATTGGCATCAGAGAGCAACTACTGGCTTGGATTACTGATTTCCTTGTGGGCCGTAGCTAGCGTGTCGTAGTCGTGGAATTGGTGTCTGATGATGCTGTTGTTGGAAGTGGCATTCCACAGGGTCCATTGTTATTCACCTCCTTTTTAAAATGATCTATCGCCAACTTCTGCAGGTGTAAAATTGCGAAAATTTGCTGATGACGTTAAACTCCACTCTATAATGAAATCAAAACAGTCACAATGGTATCGTACATGAACTTGATGAACTAAAAAACTGGTCAGTTCAATGGCAGTTGCCCATTTCGGACAATAAATACAAAGTGTTGCACATTGGGAGTAAAAATCCATCATATAATTACTACCTATCGGGTTCAAAACTGGAACCATTAACTACTGTCAAGGACTTAGGTGTCTGGCTCTCTACGAATCTAACGTGGACTCACCACTGTAATGCTGTCATTAAAATAGCAATCTAACGAGAAGCAGAAACTGTTTCACTTCTAGGGATGTCCCAACTTTACTGTGGGCCTTTAAAGTATATGTCCGTCCGCTTGTAGAATACGCCAGCCCCGTTTGGTCCCCGTCACTTCGAGGAGACATTCTGAGGTTAGAAAGAGTGCAGAGAGTGTTTACCAAACTTCTCCCAGGGTTCCTATACCATATGCAGCCAGACTGAATAAGTTGAAAATTGATTCTTTGGATCTACGCCGGGTAAAAGTCGACCTGTCATTCACATATTGTTTGTTGCATGGTCTCCTGGATTATGATCCATCTTTTTTCTTTGATGTTAATAGAGAGGGGCGGATCAGGGGTCACTCCCTGAAATTGGTTAAGAAACCCTTCAGATTAAACTGCAGAAAATACTTTTTTTATAAATCGGGTCATTAATGTTTGGAATGCTTTACCTGATGATGTTGTCACGGCACCCTCTGTAAATTGTTTTAAATTCAGACTAAATAAGTGTAACCTACTACCATACATATCAGACTATTCCTAATGTTATTTTTGCTATATTGTTGTACAGTTATTTATATCTAGCTATATGTATGTGTTGTCACTTAATGTTGGTAAGATATAAGCAGTTTCTAGTAAAAGCCCTCCCTATCTAAGCATTTTGCTAACTTACTCGGCAAATAAACTTTATTATATTTGTATTTAAAAGTAAAAAAATATATATTTACTTGATGTATCTTAATTTATATTTCCTTAACCGTGAGGCACCCTTACTCTTTTCAGGCTGTGACGCCCGGTGCTTCTGCACCCAAAGCACCCCCTTTAATCCAGCCCTGGGCACTGGCCCACTGACCCTACACAGAACCGCAGCCCCTGCGTATGCCCCCTCCCCGCCCCCCCCCCCCCCTCCCCCCCTTCAAAAAAAAGATGCAAAATTGGAAATACTGCCCGTGAAAAATGGCATGAAAAATAGAAACTTCCACACCTGGAAAATGTTAGAAGGGGCTTGGAATTTAGTTCAATGCGGACGTACGAACTCTGTGTGAAAGAGTTAGAATTATCGCGATGTTGGTCGGCGATGCCCTAATGGAGCAGATGCCAAGTAAGGCGCACGTAGGTAAGATGCACAGTCACTGGTGTCAAAAATAGCCTTGCCGCCAGACTGCATCATTTGTCATTATTTTGGCTCCCGTCGGCTTGACTTGACATCTTGCATCGGTATTGCGTCAGCCACGTTTACTATTGCCACAAGTGTTCGTTTCATTCACACGCCCCTTTGACACGCCCACCCCGAAGCCTGATAAAAGACTGCCTAAAGTCAACACGCCCCGCTGCGAGGAAAAATTTTGTAATAGCGTCTTATAGTTACATAATAATACAAGGCCAAGTCACAGCAATATTCGAAGGGGTGCAAGGTGGTAATTTTTGGCCTTTTCTCCCGGCCCACCAATTCAATACTACAATCTTCGTAGTGAATTTGTTGTGTATAATAAATAACCAATACGCTTAAAAATAATTCGAAAAACAAAAAAACAGGTTTAGAATAACGTAAAAGGGGCAACGAAGAGTCGGCATTAAAGAATTGTCAAATTGCGATAATACAGGATTAAGTAATCCAAGAAAGAAAAAATGCATTGACTGGGATTCAAAACCAAGAACGTCCTGCGTAATAGGTCAGGCACTTCCTAACTATACCTTTCTTGTTTATGGCAAAACTTGTATACAGGAATGGTAATGTATTTCTTTTTATTGTTTTTACGTCGCAAGTGTACTGGAAACTTGGCTAGGTTTTCTTCCGGAAGCAATGAATTTCTTTCCTTCCTGTGGAAGATTGGGAAAAAAACGCAAGCACCAGGACGATTTGAAAGATATGAAAGAAACAGGAAAACAATAAAAGAAGGGAAATGAAAAAGTGAATCAAAGAGTTTTAGTTGTATTAAAAAAATATGTTTAAATAGAGAATTTGAATGAAAGCTAACACAGTAGTCCAGGGTAGTGAAAAACCCAGTTTTTTTTTTTTAAAAGCCCAACCCGGGTGGGTTTTTTCGGGCTTTATCGGGTTTTATTGGGTTTTTTCGGGCTTTATCAAGTTTTGCTGTTTATTTATTTTTTTAATGAACTCGGCTCTGTTTCAACTCTGCTTATGAACTCCTTTTGAAATTCGGTTTAGCGAATTGCCAGTTCATTGGGAAATATAATTATTAAGCATCCCTTCATTCATTTTACTCCACCAAAAGTCTAAACTAAGTGGTTATCTCCCTTTAAACTAAGTAACTGGATCAGTCGAAGAACAACTGTTGAAAAATGATCTCCGTAACACCTTTTTTCAATAGTAACCCCTAAAAATTGAAAAAAAAAACCCACTTACCGGGTTAAATACTGGGTTTTACTGGGCTAGGGAAAATCACAACAACCCTGCAATAGTCAGTAAAACGAAACTCCTAGATCAATAACCATCATCGTTTACATTGCTGCACAGCATTGTGTAACAAAAGTTTGATGCAGTATTGAGGCCTAAGGGGCAAGGTGGCCTGATGGTTAGCATGACCGTCTCATGTGCCAGCAGTCCCGGGTTCGGGTCCAGCCCCAACCACCCCTGGCATTTTCGCGAAGAGGAGGGCCCTGTGATGTCTTGTGCTCAAGTCGATTGTGGTATGTAAAAGTACCTAGGAATTTCCAATAGGATTTACCTAGCAAAATTGTCCCTATCTCCTAGCGCTATGGCTACGGCTGGATGTGCGTCAAAAGTTGGAGTTAACGGTTTCTTAAAGGGATATGCCTCCAAGTGCCATTTTTCTCGATCCACCACATCAAGTGCGACCCCAAAGGTCTATTTCCTTACCGTTAGTCAATCCCTTGGTAAAAATCCGTTTTAAAATGTGACGTTTAGAAAATTTTCTGTTGAATATTTGCTAACTTTATTTACTGTATCTACACATATAGATGCTTTGTGTGCTTACAATAATCATGACATTTCATGTCTGTGTGTGCATATACTAATTTTCTAATAATTACCGTGAAATCAAAAATCTAAAAGACTAATGACGGTAAAATTAAAATTTATTATTCCAATAATTAGTCCAATAGATCACCGAAGCAAAATTATAAGACACTAGCCTAGAAAATTATAAATTGCGATGTTAAAATACGAGAATCATTCCGATTTGTGACGAAACAATTTGTCTCTGCGTCTCTGCGAGGAACGCAGCTACCACCCCAGCCGACCTTGGTTCTGGTAATGCGCGGATAGAGATCTGCGTGTAGCTGTTATAAGGCAGGCCGGGTGTCCCTTTAATTTTGAATGAATATTAGAAAATGACGAAATAACGCGAAAACTCGTGCAAACTTAGTAGCTTCAAGGACAAGTAGTGTAGTTTATTAAGACTTTGTTTCTTCCCGAAGAAAAGGAAGTATTTCTTCCTGATGGAAATACCAGGAAACAACCATGGCTTCTTCCACCCACGGAAGAAACTTTCCAACCCTGCTGGAAACCAGAGGAAACTTTAGTAGTGGGTAAGTGATTAAAGCTATAAAAAAAAATTGGTGTTAAAAAATATGCCCCTGATCACTAACTGGGGGTCCTTTCACCTTTGTCGGCCCAAAAATATTTATCCTTTTTTTGGGGAGATGAGCGATAATCGAAAATTTCGATTGCGAGATTGCGATATATCCGAAATATCAGCATGCCTATTTGTTGGAAAACAAGCTAGTTTATAACACTCACTGCACCATACTATTGGATCGGTCGAACGAGTTTATAGGGTGGGCTGAACATTTTCAGTCGCCCAGTTTATTTATTGCTTTTAAGGGGTACGAACTCGAACTGGTTAATTTGCCCCACGACAATGAGCGAGACAATTTAGTTGTAAGAATTCAAGCGGAAAACGCAGGATTTTTGGTATGCCACAATCGGCATGAGCACAAGTCACAACAGGGCCCTCCTCGTCCAGAAAATACCAGAGCTTGGCTGTGGCCAGGATCGAACCTTGACCACCCGCACAAGGTCGTGTTCCCCGTTCCGAGCGCAAGGTTTTAATTCGGAATCGAATTCCGAATTGAGAGAAATGCGGGTCGAATCCGGATTATTTCGCTAGAGCCCGTTCGCAGCGCAAGAGAGAAAGCAGCGCAAAAAGGGGTTAGTTGTTAGTTTCTCAACCGCTCACCAGAACACGCCATTGTCGCTTAATTAACGGATTCGTGCTTTGACTAACACTCGCACCGTGGCGACACCAGCCCATAAATAGTTTTAACTTTTTTAATTTTCAAATAATAGGCGCCGGCAGTCGTATAAACTCCCATTGAAAATTAGTATGTGCTTCCTTTGTTTATGTGAGATGCATTGAGTAAACAGTAAGCAGTAAACCAAACGCGATTGCTACCACCTGGTGATGAAATGTTGCTAATTCGGAATTCGACCCACATTTGTGTCCCGAGTGAAGTGAAGTGAATGAAGCGAAGCGAATCGTGTTCGATCCACCAACTGATGCGGATTAGTTTAACTCGGGTACGACCCTCTTTACCTCGGATGTGTCTACCCCGTTCCCAGTGCATTTAACATTTAATCCGCATATATGCGGATATAAGATGCGCTCGGAACGGGGTATATGTGATAGATATCCGTGAATCATAGGCGATTTAACGGTTATAATTGCTCGCGAGCAAGAAATGGCTACTCCAATATCGAGGGGGTGGAGGGAAACACGAGTGTGCTTGCGCGCGAGTTTTTCCCTTCAACCCCTCGATATTGGACTAGCCGTTTCGAGCTCAAGAGCAATTACAGCCGTTAAATCGCCTATGATTCGCAGATATGTATTTTAATGCTAAAGTGTGACGTCAAGCTAATTTATCGTCTTATTCGAGTTTTTTTAAGATTTGTTTCAAGAATTTAAGAATTTTTACATGCGACTTATGTAAATTCCTGAACAGAAGTTCCGGGTTGAAAACGTGGTTGGAAGTTTCCTGTGTATGAAGGCCGACCTTAGGGGAGAGGTGTTACGTAATACCGGTGTTTGTGTTTAAGGTATAAAACTATTTTTTCCTACTTTAATAATGCGCTATTCTCTTGAGTCTCGTAGGTTTTTATGTGTATTTCAAAGTGTCAGTAGCCTATTTTCGTACCGTCGGAACGAAAGGTTGCCGGGTTGGGCCATTCCTCCGTGGGTGGGGGCCTAGCATAGTACGCGAGTTTTTTTTTTTTTATTATTATGCTAGAAGAAAAATGACGTAGGTTGTATAAATGTGCCTGTTTATGCTGATTGCAATGAGGTGTGCTGCGTGAATTTGTGTACGGTAATTTTGCAAAATCGGGTCATATGTCACGTGGTGTCGAAGCAGTGGTGTAGACCCCCGTAAAAAAATGTTAGATTATAAAAAAAAGTGTGGTTTATCAAAATTAACCCACTGTGACGTGTGTGGGTTTTCACATTAACCGTATATAACGACTACACTTTTAGCATGGGGATGTGTTGGCGTGATGTCACCACCGTGCATTAAACAGTAACGCACTGCATCATAGGGTTGGGTCGGTAACCGAAACCGAAACCGGTTTGTACTGAAAACCGAAACCGATTCGGAATTTGTGTCGGTTTTTCGTGCGGTGTTCGAAAAATCAAAAATCACATCGATTTTGTGATTCCAGTGGTCTGTAGCTCTTCACCTGTACCTGTTAGACGAAATACGGATAGATTTGTAAAAAAGCGTGGCCGCAAATAACTAATGTGTTGACGTGCTGTTACTATCATATCCGTCCTACCTTCCCAAGACGAAGTAGCAACTTTCTCCTTTTACAAAAGACCCCCTAGGGTCAGAGGTGTAACTTCAGAATTGGGGCCTGGTGGCGGCAATGATTTTTCTTAAAGGGCAATTACATCCATTTTGACATGCATGCTTTACTTTTGGATCATTTCCACAATAACTATAACACAAGAATTGCGGTAAGAATACGTTACGTACGTCCAATACAACAATTTAATTATTGCATCACCAAAACACGACATGAAGACCGCCATTGTTTTTGCTGGAACGCGCAGAAATTGATGCCGTCTGATGTCACTCTTCGATTTCGACTTGCGGCTGATTGAGATAGCTGTATTGGCTGTGAGAGCTCGAGCGTCTGACGGCCTTTGCTGGCCGACAGTTGTAGTGGCCAGCTAAGGCTGTCGGAGGCTTCAGCCAAAAAATGCAGTTTTTACCACATATGTTTTTACCCAATGGAGCCCCCCGTCCCCTTCATAAAAAAAAAGTAAAACAAGTTTTTGCAACAAAAGACACAACTTTTTTCTCGCAAATATGCCAATTACTTATTTTCTGATATTTTGCGGTTGTAAACAAATTTAAATTGGGGCCAGTGAGCGGGACCCCGAAAGTCGATTGGCTCGGAGGCGGCTGTTTCCTCTGCCTCGTGGGCGACAGGAAGTTGTACAATTTGGCACATTTACAGGGTTGACTGGAATTAGTACCTTTAACTTGTGACCATTGCTTAGTCACAAGGAACATTGTTCCAAGGCCCGCATTCCGAACACTGACTTGGGACTTGGGCTTCTAGTCAGACTCCACTGAGTGGAGATTGAAGCGAAGTACGGATTTCTTATTCCAACGACTTGAACTAGACTTGACAGTTTTTTCAAGGTAGTGACGCAAGCGTTACTGAATTCCATTCCTGCACGACTCCTAAAACACCAATGGGCTTCTAGGAAAACAAATAATACTCAATTTTTTGTTAAATACGGCACTAATACTTGTAAACACGTACTAGGTTAGGCTACCCATTGTGGTGGACCGACCGTGTTAACGCTTTGGGTTTTATAATATGACCGAAAGCGCAAGCCCTGGATAGGAAAATCTTATTGAAAGCAAAAGTGTTACCGCCCTCTGCTGACGTAATACGACACCACATCCTCATGCTCTGAAATTCACTTGTTGTACGTGCTTAATTAACGTAGTACCTGATGTTAGTGTAATTCATGGAACTGAATATAAATAAATACCTTTACACTAACTGAACATTGAAATATTACTCCTTAGGTTACAAAATAATACTTTGACCTACATTAAAGTAGGCCTACAAACTCGACTCCAACTTTCAACTTGCACTTTCTTCTGGTGGATTTGGATCAAAGGAATGTGTTTCGGCTTATTTAAAACTGTACCCTTTTTTTTTTACTTATAAAATTTGTATGAATCGATTATAAAAATACCGGCCCCTCACATTCACAAAATACAAGTGTTCTTTTTACTGAGCAAGTGTACTTTACGGTTGTAAAAAATAAAACATTAAAATAATAAAGTGCAATTATGAAATTATGTGCCTGTTTATAAAGAACGTTTACTTAATCAAGAAGAACCAAGAAAAAAACGGGCAAACAAAACAACACAAAAATAACTTGGATTAAATCAATAAATTAAAACTTAATTAAACCACAGCTGATTCAAAAAGCTGTGGATCACTGATAAATTTCATATTTCCTTTTTCATTCTTGACTGAGTGTTATATCAACACACTTTTTTTTTACTGCATGCAATATTGCCACTGTAGCAAATAGTTGACATTCATTTTGTAAAACTGACTATACACCAACCAGGAATTCGTAGTATTTAAATGTAAACTGAATTAATAATTTAAAAACAGAGGAAGTTAGCTGGCAAATACGTATTCGCTTTCCATTTTCTTATCAGCAGGCCTATAACTTGACGCATTTATTTGCACTCCAACCTCGTCCTACTAATCAAAAGAGGCTGTAGGAGTTGTTCTCTACTGCGTAACTATACTCCTACTGAAAGGAAAATCCTTAGTGATTTATCACCTCAATTACCCCGCCTTGTGTAAAGCTGCCACAATGCACGTCGGTTGAGCAGTGAAGCCGCTTCTTGCTTTATGGGGCAACTTGCGCATAGATACGTACTTCGTGCCTTTCTCGAGATTACGCCCGTTTGAAAAACTGTTGGGGGAGTCAGTTTTCGTTCAGAATACCATTCATGAGTACGGGTTTTAGCGACTCAGCACTCTAGTCAGATTTCGAGTCGAGCAAAGTTACAGAATGTCATTGGTTACTCCAGAACTGAAGTCTTCGACGAAATTAATGCACGGTTTGTAGCTACAGTCCATTCCGAATATGTGGCATTCGGAATGCGTTTCGCATCATGAGCTAGCAAAATCTAGAAACTGGTGCACAATGAGCGAGTGCCAAGGGAAGTCCAGTGGGCTGCCCCCCTAATAGAACGGAAGTAGAACAAAAAAAATTAATATTGTATATGAAAATGTTTCTAACTTCTTTTGCTTGACGTAAGTGTATCATGGCATTATTCTTTCAATTAATGAAATTCACTAAAAGAAGTGGTCGAAACGCATCGAAAAAGCCCTGCATTGAGTAATTACTTCGTGAATGAAACATTTTTGTGGATAACTGCCCTTACGAGGTGGTTCGTGTT
>JAHWFP010189047.1:0-32125 GCA_023313725.1 Lithobius niger
GGTCCTTCACCACCTCCTCCAACAAGGCCACCTCCTCCTCCTCCAACAAGACCACCACCTCCTCCTCCAACAAGACCACCACCTCCTCCTCCAACAAGACCACCACCTCCTCCCCCAACAAGACCACCACCTCCTCCTCCAACACGACCACCACCTCCTCCTCCAACACGACCACCACCACCTCCTCCAACACGACCACCTCCTCCACCCCCAACAAGACCTCCTCCAACCTATCCTATAGAAGATGACTATTTTGATGATCAGCTGTTAGGAGACTCTGATAGGCGTTCTACTCCTGCTCCACCTCCACCACCACCACCTTCTAGACCCCCACCACCTACTCGGGGTCCACCGCCACCACCAGCTGAGCAGAAAGAATGGACTGGAGATTCAAGAACTCATGCCTTCCATCAATTTCATTTTGAACCTCGCCAGAGAAGACCTCTACCTCTACAAGACAGGCCAGCACCTCCACCAAGACCTCCACCTCCACCAGTGAGACCACAACCACCACCACCAGTGAGACCACAGCCACCACCACCACCACCACCACCACCACCAGTGAGACCACAGCCTCCACCACCACCCCCGCCACCAGTGAGACCGCAGCCACCACCACCAGTGAGACCTCCACCACCACCTCCACCACCACCACCACCCCCACCACCACTACCACCACCCCCACCACCACCACCGCCACCACCGCCACCAGTGAGACCTCGACCTCCACTCCCACCACCACCAGTGAGACCTCGCCCACCACAAGATCAAGAACTAATTGATCCAGGTGGTGTAATTATACAAAGGCCCCGTCCTGTCCCAGATATTGATATCAACATTGATGACAACAGTGGACAGGCTTTAAGGAGGACAACAAAACGACCTCAAGTAGAGTACCCCATTGAAAATGATGATCTTTTGGGTGGTGCTCAAAGGAGGACACGCCCTCCTCCACCACCACCACCGCCACCGCCACCACCACCACCACCCCCGCCACCACCTCCACGTCAACAACTTTATCCTGGAGAAGATGACGAGTTTGCAGGCAGTGAGTTTGAACCAACTTTTGTTAATGCCGGAGGTGTTCAGCCTTCAAATGGGCGACAGTCTGGTGCGTTCAGAACTGCCGGTTGAAAAGCCTTACGATTTGAGCAAAGTTGACCGACGCTAAAACTTAACCTTTTAAGCAGAAGTGATTGTTGATCTGGTGTCACAGCTATCTGCATTACAAGCATGTACAAAGAACATCTGAAAACTGTTAACGAGGCTGGAGTGCTGTAAGCCTAGTTTGATGTAAATGTGGACAGCATTTAGGCAAAGTGATTTCGTGAGAAATGATAATGTCATCACAGTCTGTAGTTGCAGTTTTGGCAAAGTGTTTTCCAATTTCTGTTCTACTTCAGTGTTCAGTTAGATTGGTGCGAGTAAGATGGCAACTTGTGACAAGAGGAGAGAACAATGCTCAGATGGCTCCAGTTCTTCATGTTGCCGTGAGGCTCCGAGATGCTGTCTTCGTATTTATGTGAAAATGAACGGTTGTTAGTTTTATTGTGGAACTGTAGACGTTGGGTAACTGTAACATCTGAACAGCACACCGATTTTACAAACAATCTTGGAAGGAAGAGATGAAAAGTGCGTTATCTACTTCTAAACTGAAGGAAACGTTCCTTAGTAAATAATTCACAAAAGTAAATTATTATCTGTGTATTACAACTGTTACTTGTACATGAAGTTAATACTCAGAAAGAAAGTAATAATAACAGAATCCTTCAGCTATGTAATTGTATGAAACTTTACACGTAACTACATTGGAGATCAAAGTTCAGGCTACTGCACTTAGTTCTATGTAACTGATGTTATTAACTGCATCACCTGCATTTTCTTTATCGATTCTCTCCTCCGGTGTTGGTAAGAGCACATTAAATTCGCCAAGCGGGCGATACTGTAAAAAGTTACTGTACAAAAATAGTTATTCCTGCAAAAGCTAGAATCGTGAAGTGTGTGCCTAATTTTATTTTTGTCGTTCAACAGCAGGTTCACTACTACTACTACTACTGCCTTGCCAAGTGTTCTTGTGCCTACGCAAAAATCTGAGTGTATGAGTGTGTTTTTGCACATTATTTTAACCAAGCTTTGCCATAGCTTAGGGAACTCTGATCCATGATCAGAATGTACCTAAACTCTGTTTTGGGATACATGGGTATTAAGTTAATATAACTTTTGGGAACTGGGTGTTAATATGTATATAAAAAAACAACTTTGGGCTGAAAAAAAGAACGGGAGTCAGTGTACTACGTTCACCACTTGAAGAAAACAAAATAAAAAGAAATGTTTCTCGTTACTATTTTTCATTTGTGTTTGATCAATTTTAACAGGAAAACATAACAAATTCCGTATGACGCGGAGTGAAAGAGAGTAGTAAAGGTTTTACAGATGCGAAAAGACACAAGAGCAAAGCATTAGACAAGCAAATGACTTGCGAGCGCAACAAAACACCATAAGAAGCGCGAACAGTGACAAGACCAAACTGCCATATTAGTGCAGTACAGCTCAGCTGCAAACCAGCATATGAGATAACTCACTTGGTAGGCGTCCATCATACACGAAAATTATTCAAACAAACCTCCAACATGACAACAAACGTTTTGAACTTGTAAAATATACCCGAGATAGAACGATTTTTTCCATAGCTCCATCATAATTTATGCAATCGTCGTTGCTTGACATCATGCCTCGGACAGTGTGAAATCAGAACTGTGGGGGGTCGCACAAAGGATAAACATCCTAACGCTTCTTCCAATCAGAACAGCCGGAAAATAAGAAAAATAAAACTCTGGATGACACTTAATCCGTTTCGTACTTATGACGTTTCATACTTGTGTGGCTTCATAGGTGTGACTTTTGCGTTTGCATTGCTTATTCTTTTGATGAAAAAAGTTTCATGCTTACGGTGATGGTTCACGCTTGTGATAGTTGCTCTTAGGTAGGTTTGTAAATTTTCACTCGTGTGACTGTTTTTTTACCTCTCTTCTGACGGTTCATTCTTGAAAATTTTCGGCACTGTGGCATACCCTTCATAGACGATGGGAGCCACACACTTGGTGAGTTGTACTAAATAAAATTGATGCCCCATATTAGGAATTTTTAAAAGCCATGGTTTTCGCTACATGAAAGCTCAGTTGGCAAATCGGTTGATATGTAAGGTGGTTGAATGGTTAGCACAACTATCTAACGCACCAGAGGTTCCCGGTAAGAGTCTGTGCTCTGATCCACTCGGAAATTGTGTTCATGTCGATTGCAGCATGAAAAATATCCAAGATATTTCCTAGTAAAATTGTTCCTTTCCATCCCGAGATAACCTTAGCAGTTGGAAACGATGTAATTCGATAATTTCCAACGAAGTAAGTAACTTCCTGACGGGCCAAATGACCACATACTCATCTAAGCAATCCAGAATTACATTTTTGGCACTCGTATTCAGACCGTGAAGGAGTTCCATCCATCGTTAACATTCACTTTTGATAATGAAAATGAAGGAGGACCACTTCCCCACATCCGTTTCTCGACCTTGAATCCTCAAAGACAACTTTCTGAAGCAAATGTTCACCTTGCATTACGTAAAGCACACACAAACCACCTTGGTAATCCACTTTGAATCCAAGCACCCACCTTGAGTGCTTAGAGGTGTGCTGCACGGAGACATCAAAAGGTCCGTCCAATATCTTTCTCGTACTTAATATGAAAACAAAAATTCGAAGCACAGCGAGTTTGGCATATATACACCTCCAATGGATCCCCATTAGCCTTGTCTAAAAGAATTGGAACGATTTTATAAAAAGTTAACTTTCCATCAAGCATCAGACGATTACAACTGCCCCTTCACTTTCAGCTATAGGCACAACCTTTAGATTGGACTATTTTGCCCTATATTCGGGTCCTTTTCGAGGCACCACACAGCATTTTCTCTAAAGGTGGTATTGCAGTAGTTTCTAGGTCGAATCAAACTGTTTCCACCTTATTTCGCCCTCTCCTCCTCCACCAATGAGGGCCGTAACATCAATTGTTAGTGACGGTGACTTCTGCAATACATGTACAGTCGTACCCACTTGTCTTAACTTGCCGGATTCCTTGTTCATTCATAAAATCGATGTTACTAGGATCGTTGTTTATTGAATTAGGTGTAAAGATTGTCCCTACATTTAAACTGGACAGCATAAGAGAGCTCGTAGGTGCACGCAAAGGGCGTGTTTCTAAACTAGACGGAAGAGTGAGATGGATTCCTCTAAGCCACGCCCCTCAACGTCACCAAAACCGATCAGTTTAGAAACACCACTGCCTCACTTGTCGTTCTCAACTTTAGAAAAATTAGCAATAATCGCTACCACATCTATTTTCAGCTAGAGAAATGTTATTAAGGACATAATACAAATGGTTATTAATCTATGTTTAATTGGAATTTGTTTCTAAATTTAGACATTTTCCATATCTCACTTCCTACAGTTTAGAAACACCACCATCTCAGCTACTAATGCGTGATGGCAGCCATGTTGGATCAGTAAGTGAGTGAGAAAAAACTTGCCTCACTTTCCTCAGCAACATCTCAGCTCCATGACGTCACGCCTACGTAAATTGGGAGGAGTTTGGATCAGTCTCCTCGAGTTAAGAAACAGTTTTCCTCAATTCCCTCAGACATCCCTCTAGTTTAGAAACAGCACCATTCTTGATCATGGTGGGACGTTAGCCAAGACTTACATGTCACCTATGCTGTCATCAAGAACAACACTAGTACCAACCACACCATAGACGTCAGGGGAACCACAATAATGTACACTGAGCCATTCGAAAAAATCAGACTACAGCTAGAAGCATATTCTGTAGCAGTAAATAGAAATAGAATGCTGTAAAAATCTTCTCACAGATGGAAAAATGACAAAATATTTTAAATTCTCTATCTGTCAATATTCCGTAGGTGACAGTGGGCGAACTGGGTAAATCCAAGATGGCGGATCAGCTGTAAACGGTACCAGCTTGTTGCTATGTTTTATTTTGTATTGACGCATTGTTGAAATTTTACGATACTTTATGTATTTGTCCCATCGTGTTTTAGGTGACCAAGGATTGAAAATGAATGCCGAAAATTTAATTCTTACGTGTGATTGTTTACATGATTGTGTATGCGGTTCTTTCGCCTGTCAAGAAACAAACTTACTTCAGTGTATCGCTTATGCCATATAATAATTGATCTTCGATTATTTCTCTGTTTGTGTGTAGATCTAAGCTGGATCTGATATTGAACCACGTTACAATATCATTACCTAATTTTAAAATCCAGTATATTGGCTGCGATTAAAGCTCAAGGATGACCACGTGACCCATCACGCGCTAGAGTATATTATATCAGAGATCGTTACTCTCCGTTCCTAAGTAACTTTATATACTCCTGACTATTCCTAAATACTTGTAAAATATATCACTCGTGCTGCGTTTTGGATCTAAGCAAACGGCAATTGGGATGGAGTGAGGTCGAAAGCACCACGAGGCGAGCAACACGAAGCCAGCACCTGCTAGTATTGAGCTCCTTTTGGCGAAATTAGATTCAGACATGGACCGAAGGTAACAGCATCGACGGACCATGATTCTGACGATGTTGACCGAACGGACCTGAAGGTGGAAAGCAAGACTTGCAGCTTCTATAATAGTCCGGATAATAACGAGGGATGAAAAACTATAAAAGAGTTAGGGAGCATTCACAAATTACTTTATACCTGGGGGGGGGTGGGGGGGGGGGACGGTAGGGTGAGAAATGTGTTACCATTTGTTATGTTGAGAGAGAGGGGGGGAGTACAACGAAGTGCTACATCACACTCTTATTTTCTCTACATTTTTCTACATTTTTTCAATTAATTTCTTCGCCAAACTCTGTCCAAATATTCGATTCTAGAAAATGATGTTCTCGCTCGTCTGGTTTTTTCTCTTTCAGAAAATCATTCGTAATTATGCTCGTATTAGACACTAAGTTAAATAAATATGGGTGCACACCTATTTACGTTGACCTTTGTACGTGAATAGGCCGTGTAATAGGCCGTGTCAGTATGGCTCAGCGGTATATCTCGTCATTTGATTTCAAGGGCCGTGGGTTAATACCCCGTTCAGGCAGTCTGACATTTAAGTCCAAAAACCAACGCAATATTTATTTAACCCTTCTCTACTCAAGCCCTTTGGCTTTCCGTCCTGTTTAATCCTAGGTACTAAGTACACCTGAGTAAACACGAATTCATCTCCCAAAATTTATATATTTGGAGGGAGGAGAGGTTCGAATATATTGCGTACTTTCGGGTGTAGGGGTGGGGGAGGTGTTACGCAAGTTAACGGATGAGGGTAGAGGGGTGTTCTAATTGCGAAAGAAAAGTTATACGTAATTTGTGAATATTCCCTCACAACGTCGACGGTTGGGTTGATCTAGGAGTATCTGGGAATGTACACCAACTGCCTAGGCAAAGAAAGGTACGACTTTTTGTCCCGGGACAATTCATCCTCAGACTTTTCGACCCCGGACTGATCGTCTCGAAAGTGCATGACACCGGAATGAACCGACGGTACATCAACCGCACATCTAGGAGTGGTACCTTTGGCAGTACAATCGGAACTGTTTCGGAGCGCGGGAATGATAAACTGCCAGAAACACCCTGCCGGAATATATGAAGAATGAAACCTCGGGTGAAAACAATGAGATCTGAAGGCTGGTCCCATTTGCAAAAAAATAATAATAAATAAATACTGAACAAAGGCGCTCCTTCCGACAATCCAAGGACGAATAATTTGGGGACAAAACGTCCACGGAACGAAGTGCCCATGACCGAGGGTACACGGAGGTTTTTTATACGTTGCTTTATCTTTAGTCGCTTTACCTTTGGTTCGAGAACACATGAGCCCTGATGCAACCCAATTCATGATGGAGACGCTACGGGGAGGTTTTGCTAGTTCCGCATTCACACTGCATCCGGGACATCTCTTGCGGTTTTTCTCATTACTTAGTGGTCAATAGGTGAAATTACTTTAAAAAGTGAACAACATCTAAAACGTGCTCGACGTTTCCACCTAGCTCCGACTCATTTTCTAGAGTAAATAAAAACACGTAACAAAAACAAAAAAACAAATTGCCTAGGCACAGCCACCTACTGTCAGTAAAGGCCGGATCAGCATTGCCTTCCACAATACTCCGCTAGAAGGCCCGACAAATACCGACGCGACAAGTTTGCCAAGTGGCGTCATCGGTTGACAGAATTTGGAACCCTCGTCGGTTAGTTTGAAATTTCGCCGTTTGGTGTAGAGATGGCAGCACCTAGCAAACTTGCGGTTCCTTCTATGTCAGTGGTTGATTTTACGCGCCTAATTTGTCTTGATCTGATCCAGCCTTTACTGAATGAAGGTGGCTGTGGCTAAGGACGATACCCACCCAAAGTCTATTTTGACCATGCAGAACACTGGTCTTGACAGAAGTAAAAGTCGAAACAAATAATAACCAGCAAAGTGAAGGGAACTCGAATGTGGAGTAGGCAGGCACACGTCAAAGTGAGGGATAACGGGCTGTTCTGGCTTTTATATGGCAATATTAAGATGTCCTTGGTGGCAAAATGAGGAAACTAATTTTTTTTTTAATAGATCACGGTATTCTGCCTAGTCGAAATGGACTTTGTAGTTTCCTCCTTTTTAATGGCTCAGGAAATTTGTTTTTTACGTGTTTTTATTTTATTTGCATAACTATCGTACCCGGCTTCGCCCAGGGATTTGTTTGACCCGTGGCTGTTTCCCATTATTTGCTCGGTGCTGCATGATCGTTCACTGCAATAATAAATTTTTCTTTGTGTAACACTCCCCCTTTCTGTCAATCAAATAGTGGCTGTAACATAAGCACTGCCCCACGAACGGGCGTTCAGGTCCCTCACCACTCCCAGTAGCGTGCGAAAAATAACTGTCCTTCGTACATGACGTCAATTAAGACATGCCTTTGCGATGACCGCGCAGTGCAAATTGTTAGTCGAGGCAACAATGTGCCAATTTCAACTCCTTTTCTGGGCAACAACGTCCCAGTTTCAACTTCATGCCAAAGAATTGACACACTCTCACGTTTCATTGTTCCCCTTCCGGGGGGTCGTCGTTGCGGTTGCTTCTTTTCTGCTATGAGACTTTGGTTTATAATGTAAGATCAGTGGTAGCTGACCCGAACCACCGAGCAAGCACGTTTTATGAGGTTCTTAATCCAAAACGACCCACAATCCCACACGTGTTCGAACCATACACACGCTTCTGAAGACAGTTCGGTACCTTCAATGCACAGAAACGTTAACAGAACGTTCCAAAAGTGTCTGATGAGAGAAACAACGTCACCTTTCAACGCGACTGATGGCTCCATCCAGGGTCAGTCGATAATCCATCCTGAAACCAGTCGATAAACTGTGCTTCGCGCATGCTCACAATTCCATAAAAATCAACCACCTTTGCGAACTGCTGCAATAGTTCGATCCCACACTCCCTCAGTCGCGTTCAATATGATGTCACTTCCGTTGAACCGGACATGTTTTGAACGAAAGGTGAAAAAAATAAGTTTACATTTAGGAACATCTGCTACGTAATAAATGTGTACAAGCAAGGATTAAAGTAATTCGTTGGACTCTTAACTCTCGATTTGCCTTTGTATTCCTGAATTATACCTCTATCGACTGTGCTGTGTTTTGGCAGTACCAAACTATGGGCAGCAGCGGACTTTTTTTTTTGCACATGTGAGGCGTTTTGGAAGAAGCTGTAAATGTTGTGCACTTTTTAGGCTATAACCTCCTGAGAACCGAGGACTCTTTTTTTTGGGGGGGGGGGGGGGAGGGGCCGGGGATGCTGACCACTGGGCTGTGCTTGCACGCTTTACTTGGGGTCCCCGGGGACCCCTCATAAAGCTCGCGTTGCGCCTGGAACGTTACTTTTGACCCCGTTAAACAGTGGTCCTTTAGGAAGGACCACGGGTCTCTGGAGGTTACACATTCATCGTATGCACAAGTGATTTTTCACTTCAATGCAACTTACTTCGCATATACTGGTTTTAGTGCGACTAGAAGTTGGCTTTGGAGTAAAAAGTCGAATGGCATTCCACTTCTGGCTAAATTTGAGCGAAACGGAAATAAATACGTCCAGGACATCTGTGGTTTACTTCTATGTCATGGTTAGAAGAAGGAAGTTAGAAGGCTTGCCACGACTTGCAGCACTTCAGCACTAGTTGATGTTATGGAATGTTCGCCTAAAAACCTTTTGAACTTTCCTTCAGCATAATAGTCCGAAATTTTAAGGTCCGACCTGCATAAGGCCAGAAGAACAGACCCTAAATCGGTCCGCGTTGGTCGAGCAAAAGTAGAGAAGAGAAGAAAAAAAAACCAACGGAAAACCTAGCACGAGAATTTAGGTTTACGCATGCGTGGGAGGTCTTTCACACAATTCTGTATACAATCTTTTACATTGCATTATATTGCATAACAAATTCTTATATAATGAAACAGGCCACAGTATTCCACTGGTCGCCCTCAGGGTTCCAGTACAGCGCAAGGACATCAGACGCAAGACAAGCCTATAGGGGTCAAGCTGATAAACGCTAGAACAATGGGAATGAAAATATGAGGGTCCCATGTCCGAACGATTCAAGGCCCATCGTGTAACGGCGCCAGGAGGTAAGCTCTGCCCAAGGCCAACAGGCAAATAGAGGACAGGCAAGTTCCGTCACTGTAGTTTTTGACGTTCCTAGGTAGTTATGCTGCCTAAAGACTGCTTAGTAAGGCTCACCGATACCAACTTCCCCGACACCGATACCAATCAAGTTTTAAAAATTTTGCTGAAACCGGTACCGATACAGATATCCAAAATGTAATCCCCTGTTTTTTTTTTTCATCAATGGTGTAATTTTCTTCAAAAGTTCAAAAACTATTAAAATTACAACTTTTTAAACAGTAACCAGCAGTTAAAATGCATCTGGGAAAACAATCGATGATTTTCTGAGCAAAACGTCGCGAACCGCATGTGGTAATCTCGAACGGTTCCCGAGTTATCGAAATTTCAGTGAAAGTTGCTGATATATCGGACCGATACCGATCCCAGAAAATCGGCTCGCCAGTATCGATATCGGTGCAGCCGTACTACTTAGTAAAAATTTGTTAATGTGAAGACCTGATGCCTTAAATATAGGCCTATTCATACAATTGTAGGCCTAATTTCATACTGCGCCATCCCGTAAATGGAAAAGTAGTCCCGATTTAAACTCTGTTCCACACCCCCCTCCGCCCCATACTGAACAACATGGAGACTCCCATGGCAAAGCTTCCTACAACCGCTGATGGTTGTTATAGGTGCTGCCATCTTTTGACAACAAGTGACAACAAGTTTACAAACTGCTACGATTTACCGACGGATGGCGCCACTAATAGCAAAGCTGCCGCGCCGCCTTTTTGGGGAGAGTTAGGCAAGGCAGAGCTGATACGGCTAGGGTTTCTAAGAAATTCGGACAGCGTTTATTTACTGAAATCAAGCAGTTGGTATATTTAAAAATTTCACGAACGTTTTCTATTCTTAAAAAGTGACGGAGGGACTGAGGACAACGCCCCCACAGTTCACGATACATCCGTCCCCAATCTATGAGGCCAGACTGCCGAGTCCAAACGTGTCAAGAAAAATGCTACGAAAAAAAAGGACTTTAAAGTTGAAATTCGCTTAGTAAACATCGATTTCAAAATAACAACGGCTAGGTGGGATGCAGTAATCCAAAAATCGTGTGAGGAACAAATTTAGACCTCCCGCGCACTGGGCGGCCAGTGGACGTCGAGGCCAAAAAACATGGCGACGTGCCGCGCGGTCACGGCCGGTTATTCATTGATAATTCTTGATCACGTGGTGAAAAATGAACACGGCGCAAGTATGGTCGCCTGCACGCCGCTCGGATCCCACTGGCCGCGGCGGCCAAGTGCGCGTTGCTACATATACCATAAGCATTCTCGTTGGCCTCAACGACCTGGCCGCACGGCTTGGCAGCTGTGTGCGCGGGGGCCCTTACCAATAGGTACCGGAGTTTACTGAATACAAAAAATATTGTTGAAACACTGATAAAATTACTATGCGCTATTATAAGTCAAGCATCAACAATAAAATTCACGTCAACGCAAGGGTATTAATCAGTTAGAAAACAAAAACTAACTCGCTTAGTTTTACAGGCAAGGTTTAACTGATCCAAATTCAAAACAGTCAAGGAACACAAATAAACTTTCCTGTAAGGTTTCAGATACTGCAGCGTTGCCCTATACTGTTTAGTTCACGTGAAACCTTGCTGCTGTATTCAAATGTTTTTACCATTTTTATTTTTGCACACGATAGTTCAGCTAATGATTGGTACATTCTAATTGGCTAAACGTCGTCCCTGGATAATGGTTAAAAACTAATCGACACTTGTAAGGCCTGAATACTGAAATCTGCATATTCTGGCTCAGCCAGGAAATATTTTCGGAAGGGGGGGGGGGGCGAATCAAGACAGCTCGTGGGTCAGAGTGAACGCTGTAGTTTGTTGAACTCCCGTTTCGCCAAAAAGCAAGCATATTAAAAGCTTTTACCTAAAGGGAAAGTCCTGTTTCGCCAAATCCCGTTTCGCCAAAAATAATTTGATAAAATTTTACGTACACGAAATTTAATGCCTTATTTCTATGTAATAGGGATTTTAAATGGGGGGGGGGGGATTGCGGCTTAATGGCGCGTCAACAGCTAGGTCATTAGCGCCAGCCTCAGTCACAGTGCAGTGGTCCGGGTTTAAAAGGCAAACATTTAGCAGAGACAAGTAGTGGTACGTAGACCAATTGATTTATTTGCGTTTTGGAAACTGGCAATACAGGCGGAAAAACGTGTACTTTAAATATCGTTTAGAATGTTTGGTCGTCACTGGGTCAATGCCAAGGTTCTCTTTTAAAAATACAGTTAGTTATACATATGATGGTTACCCTTTTCCCAACGGGAATTCCCGTTTCGAAGAAGCAAAATATTCTTAGAAAATTTACCATTGCAGAAGTTAAGAATGCATTCCTAATTGGAAGTAATTTGTGATTAGTTGCGGTTTCTGATGTTAAGTGTTTAGCCGCAGCGAGCGTGGCAGCGCGAGCGAGGCACGTAATTTGAATAAAAAAAATTATTCTGCCAAGCGGAATTCTGCAAAAGGGGTGTGTGTTTATAAATGCCTGACCGTTACACGGTAGTCATGTTTTAAATTTCGTATGCCTAAAATTTCGTGACGGTTTGGCGAAACGGGATTTGACGAAAGGGGATTTGCCCTCCAGGCAAAAGCTTTTAATCTGCTTTCTTTTTGGCGAAACGGAATTTGGAAAAAAACGGGATTTGGCAAAACAGGGTTTGGCGAAACGGGACGTAACCGTTACCCCCCCCCCCCCCCAAGCAGGCAGTTCGGGGCAGAGTCCCTGAAACTGAAGCATCACTGCCGTATCCGGTTTCTAGAAAGTACTTTTCTCACATATTGTAGAGGAATTGTTATTTAGCTTTATAACACGCCTGTAAAAGAGGTACCCAATGGACTTTATCCCTATGGGTTCCCAATGACTGTCATACAAATGACACTGAATCTACCACCACTGTCATAAGAATTTTACGTTTTAGCTATACAGATTGGGTCGAGACGAAATTTGTGTCGGTCATTCGAGGAAAAAATGTATCGAGGACGAGAATATTTATGGAAACTAGACCGAAATTGCCGCTTAACTATTTCCAGAATCTTCCGATGTAATTCGGGAAAAAATTATAGTAGTGGTCTGGCTACATCTCGATAAATCATCACATCACGCCTTAATTGTATCGTTTCGTCTTGTTTTGATAAGTTTCGCGTTGCTATGAAACTTCTGTTGATCTGAAATTCCTTCCGATGTAATTTCGGCACTTTGAGAAATTTCTGAATGCAAGAGACTCATCGAGACGACCCGAGACCGAGACGTGCGGTTGAAAATTCGAGACTGCACCTAAGATTAGGCTAATACCCCGTTCCGAGCGCAAGGTTTTAATTCGGAATCGAATTCCGAATTGAGAGAAATTCGGGTTGAATCCGAATTAGTTTGCTAGACCCCGTTTGCAGCGCAAGACAGAAAGCAGAGGGAAAAGGGGTTAGTTGTTAGTTTCTCAAGGGCTCAACCAGAACACGCCATTGTCGCTCAATTAACGGATTCGTGCTTTGACTAACACTCACACCGTGGCGGCACCAGCCCATAAATCGTTTAACTTTTTAAATTTTCAAATAATAGGCACCGGCAGTCGTATAAACTCCCCTTGAAAATTAGTATGTGCTTCCTTTGTTTATGTGAGTAAACAGTAAGCAGTAAACCAAACGCGATTGCCACCACCTGGTGATGAAATGTTGCTAATTCGGAATTCGACCCAGATTTGTGTCCCGAGCGCACACTCAAGTGAAGTGAAGCGAAGCGAATCGTGTTCGATCGCGGTTAGTTTAACTCTGATACGACCCTTTTTACCTCGGATGTGTCCAGTGCATTTAGCATTTAATCCGCATATATGTGGATATATGCGAGTTAAAGATGCGCTCGGAACGGGGTATAAGTCTCGTCTCGTCTCATCTCGACGATTCCGTGCACCCAAAACACATAGCTTCGCCGGATTTAATTGCATAATTACTTGCAAACGAGCATAACTTAAAATTAAAATTACTACCGCATGTAAAGGTAAGCTAATTGATGCAGCTGTCGTACCATCTGGTATCAACCATTTAAAAATTACTCCAAGGTTTCTTTTTTCGCTAACAGTATTAATCCACAATGACGGCACGGGCCGGCAAACAATTTTTCGCTCGCGCCCTGCGACGGGCAATAATACCTGGAATTATTTTACTGATAATTTTTAATATCGGCAGCGTTCACGGAAAAAATTTTCTTTACGAGGCTTACCTAACGAATCCGGATATTGCGAATGAGGTGAGTGACCGATCTCCGATAACTCGATAAGTATTTGGTAAGGTGGAGGGGGGGGGGAGTTAAAATCGTTTATAAAAGAAGTAAAGGGACCAGTGACGTGCACAGGAGGAGGGGGGTAGTGTGTAGGGCAATGCCCTTTTGGGATAAAATTACATTTTTCCTTTTTTTGTAAAAAAAATACCCTTTTTGCCCTTTTTAAGAAAAATATGACGTATTTTGCTTTTCTGCACCAATAAATGTTGGCGTGCAGCCAGGAGAAAGGGCCTAGAGGCCTAAAAAGGACAAAAAAAAAGGCCACGAAGGCCAAGAAAGGGGCAGAAAAGGATAAGTGTGACAAGGTTAAAAAAGAAAAAAGGTCCCTAGTGTGCCCTTTTACTAAAAGTTATCCCTACCCTCTCATAGGTCTGTGGACGCTACTGAGAGGGATCATTTTGCTAGGAACAATCCTACGACCGCTGATGTGCTGAAGAGTTCGGAGCAGGGCCGTAGGTGCAGCCCCCGCAAAGCCCCAGATTTCCGAGCTTGCAGAAGAAACATTTCACTTTTTGATTACCGAATTTTTCCAAACGATTAGAAACAAAGCTGTCAGCTCGAACCAAACAAACAGACCCACTCAAAACTTACATGTATTCATTCACTTGCCAGCAATTATTATTTTCAGTAGTACGCGTTAAAAACAAAACGTTCCACCCCATTCTCTTTCCTACGAATTGAAACGGTTGACCCCTTTTATTATACCGGCCAGCCATGCCTGACTGCAGCACCAGCTGATTCCTCTTAAAAGTATCTCAAAATTAAGTGCTGCTGAGCTGGTCAACAAAACTAAAAAAAAAGTAATAGTTTTTGGTGAGAATCTCACGGATATTCATTGTTAACCCACGGCTGCGATGATCTGCCCGGCGGAACTATGCAAATATGTCGAGGGGCGAATTCTCGAGACAGACTTGCACAGTTAGAGCCGGGGAGATCATCGCAGCCGTGGGTTAAAAAACGATAACCGTGTGTTTTCTTCAATAACTTATTTTTACCACGGTTGGGACGTCAAGCTGACTCGTATTTAATTAAACGTGTTTGTGTTTGTGTTTTGTGAAAACTGCTTCATGAAATGAGAAATGAAGATCATCCTCATTTTAGTTTGTGGAGGGGGAAGTGGGTGATAGACGGACGAGTCCTTTGGTTCGTTTGTGGAGAGAGGTGGTGGTAGTGCAACGCTACGCTTAGGTGGTGTAGGGCTACGCTTAGGTTGTCGGTAAATAAACAGTGCAGTCGTGGAGTGCCTGTAGTAATATGAAACTGAAGTCTTTTTTTTTTCTGTATGTCATGCAATTTGCAATTTATTAAGTCCTTTGATTTAAAATGTGCTGGAGCAACTCGAATTAAGGCCGCCCGCGCACTGAGCGACTTGGCCGCGTGGCTAGGTCGCTTGCAGCCAATGAGAATGCTTACCGTTTATGTAAAACCACCCACTAACCATTTTCATTGGCTGCAGCAACCTGGCCACGCGGCCAAGTCGCTCAGTGCGCGGGTGGCCTTAAAGTAATGGAGGGCCAAGCAAAAATGTACCTTTACGGCCCCCCCCCCCCCGTAAGGAACAAAAACAAAATTTAAAAAAACCCGAGCAACAATTTAACATTTTCTTTGTATAATTTATGAAAAATCTTATAATGTAGCGTACAACAAATAGCTGGTGCAGATACTGAATTCACCTTGCAATAACATAGGAGGCCACAGATTTTTTCTTGCATGGGGGCCCCATAATTCTCAGCTACGGTACTGGTTCGGAGTGGTCAGAAATACTGGCATTTGTGTCAGTGTGCACCATGGTGTACTTTTCCGGAGCGAAACTCGTTCCCAACCCGGTGAAATTCAAGCCATGGCAACTGACTTAACTTGCCCTACGTATAATAAGAACTACAACAATAACACGAGTTATAGTAACTTATCAAATTTTCAACCAGCACAGGGATATCAAGCCTTCCGACTACTTTCGGCTAATTGAGGCAGTTTCTTTTAGTTTTAAGGGACCCTGGTAAAGCCCCTGCCAGTGTGTGGTGACCTGTGTAGTGTGAGAGATTAACATGCTCTTTCAGCAACTATACGCAGCAAATATATTTTCACACGTAATACATAACGCGTGTAGTGCGGCTAGTGCCATACCAAACCGTGCAATTTGATATCACACGTAATAAAGATAGCGTGCCGAAACGGCCTTTAACCCAATAATGCAACGTGCTGTCGCTCTGAAAACAAATCCAAGCAGATTATGACAAATAAACAAAACTTGACGCTTTAAGTTTTCGATTAGTAAATTAAGCATACGTTCATAAACGCTTACGCCCAAAGTGGGGACGAACTTTAGTGGCGGGAGAATTGGCCACAAAAACTAAATTGTAATGAAGTGTAGTAAGTGCTACTATTTGTACCAACCGCTAAGGCCGACCGCGCACTGAGCGACTTGGCCGCGCGGCCGAGTAGTTTGTGCTGGTTTGTGCTGCGAAACATTTTTTTTGTGCTATTTAAACAAAAAAAATATCAATATTTAAAAATGGGGGGGGGGGGCAACTTTGCGTAAAGTTGAGTCCCACATTATTACATGTTGAGAATTTAATAATGTAAGTAGAAAAAAAGAAAATTTTAAATGTACTCTCCAGCACAAACGTAGTACTAACGATTGGTACCATCCGCACGTCCGTGACCAAACTAGCAGAATACAGGAGGGGCCAACTTTTCGTAAAGTTGCCCCCCCCCTCCATATTTAAATATTGATATTTTTTTTAAATTTAAATAACACAAAAAAAATGTTTTGCAGCACAAGCGCAACACTACCTACTCAATCAAAATGTTTAATGATCTTAGTTGGTGGTGGTGGGGGGAGGGGGGCTACTTTACATACATAGGAAAAGTGATGCTTACGAAACTTAAAGTTGACGAAGTAATAGAACGATCGCTGGTGCATATAAAATTCCGTCTGGTGTCTGGTGCATGCATACTGATTTCTTAATGTGGCCAAGATTTCGGCAATGTTGAGGGGGCAGCCATTGGGGCGGGTGGCAAATTAGCCCTTGGGGACCCCTACCCATAATATACAGGATTTCCCATAAAAAACGCACGAGCTGAACAATTTCTAAGTCTATACTTTTTTTCCTCATTTTTTATAAATATTTTTGTTATAGTGAAAACAGGGACCGCTTTTTCGTACTCCAGTCAATTGGTCACTATTTTCTCTTTTTTTTTTTTAAACTTTAAAAGCGCTTGCACTTAGGAGAAATTTTTCATTGTGGGCCACCATATTTTTTTTAATGATGGGGGAGATGGACGGACGGGGAGGCTTGAAATTCATTACAGCTTATGTCAAAAATTGACATGAGGCTTGAAAATACAGTTTATGTCAAATTAAATTACTAGTGTACTACAAAAGAACCTTTTTAAATCCAAATAATTTTTATTCTTTCGGGGGGGCCCCTGAGGCTGGACGAGACTCTAGATGATACAAAAACAGGACATCAATAGATATTATACCACGGTTGTGACGTCACGATAACTCAACGCCATGCTAAATTTCCGTTGGTTAAATCCCGTTAACCAACACCAGAAGTGTGCGTCATCGCAAAAAGTGTGGATTATCAAGTTACCTCACACTTTTGCCGATAACCCACACTTTTGCCAATAACCCACACTTTTGACACTTCCGGATCACGCGACCGAGACCGCACGCACCAACAACCAAATACATCGTGAAAAGAAAAAGTAACGCAGTAAAAACGTACAAAACTTAATTGCTTAAAAGGAATGAAATCCCATCCCTGCAAACTCTTATACGTCTGGCCAATATCTAAGCCATTCACGCTGCGTTAACTCCCCCCCCCCCTTCCCTCCACAAACTAAAATGCAATGACCTTCATTCATACCGTTACCCTATTACCGTAGTTTTTAAACAATTCTCAAACTACAAACGGTCAAAATGAATTACATACCTTCCCAGAATGTCATTCTATCCCTGCAGCCCTTTATCGAAGTTCTATCACTGCGAAAAGCTTCGAAAACACAAGCGATCTGGCTAGCGTGAAATACGGCGAAACGACGCTGCGTATCCTTCCTGCCCACTCCCCCACAAACGGACGCAAACGACTCGTCGGTCTACCAACCACTCCACCCTCAGTAAACTAAAATGGAATAACCTTCAGTCATTTCGAGATATTTTCACAAAACACAAACACGTTTTAATTAAATACGAGTTAGCTTGACGTCCCAACCGTGATATAAATGTGTTATTTATTACGAACTATTGGTTATCGATTTTTAAACCACGGCTGCAATGATTTGGCCGCTCGACACGCAAATCGTCTCGGGGGGTATGCCCCCTCGACATATTTGCATGTCTCGCGGCCAAATCATCGCAGCCGTGGTTTAAAAATCGATAACCAATAGTTTTTAACTAATAACTATTACTTATCGGGACACACTGATGCCACACCTCAGAGCGGTAATAAAAGACAAGGAACGGAGTACAATTTTCTTTGGCACACTATAAATGGTGCCACACAAAGTATAAATGGTGGGCACACAAATTATTGACGTGGAATATGTGCAAAAAATAGATGTTAAAGAAGTTATAATAGCCAAATGTGTTTAAGTCGCTGAAAATTAATTAAATGGTTCTCGTAAGTGGTAGTAGAAAAAATTGATGGGAACGGGCGATGTTTTTTTTTTTACGTTTTATTCGTGGTGTTTCAGATGCGGGCGATAGATTTTTATTTTTTACCAAACAAAACGAAATCAGTACCTTACATTTGTTGTCGAGTGGTTATCTATGTTTTAATGCCGGGATCAGCGTACAAAAGTAGCACATTTGACAAAAGTCATTCTTTAAATCCAAGTTTTTAGTTGTGACATACCTCTGAACGATCCTTATAGTGTCCGCGGCCTATCTTGAGTTCGCCCCAGAACGAACACAAATAATCGATTGTATGTTTGCGATAGCAGAGAACCTTGTTGATATCCTAGATGGTTACAAAAACAATGGCGGCCGTCGATTAAAGCCGCTCCGTCCAGGAATACGTAGCCCCTCATAAGATACTGCCGGATCAAGATACGCTGCGCAGACAATAAATTCGTTGGCGATCATGGAAAGGGAGCAAAGAGCTGATGTCGTCATCGCCTCCATCTAATATTTGGTGGAAGTGCTGACGCGTGATTGAGACAATGTCATAAAAAACGTTGCATGCGCTAACAAAAAAAAAATCCTGTACCCTGCGTGCGCTTCTGAGAACCACTTAATTAATTTTTAGTGGCCTTATATGGGTTTGGTTCGCCATTGGACACCTGGAAAAATTTATGACCAGCCCCGAATACATAAACTTGTACAAAATGGTTTTATTTTCTTTTGTTTTGTAGCCGGAATCCTCGGAAATATACAAGATGCCGTCAAACAAAACGTATTACATAGGTAAACATTTGTAAGTCTTGGCTTACTCAGTAAGAGGGTTTTAGATTATTAAAAATTTAAAAGAAGGGGGTGCACAGTGCCCACTCATTTGCATGTATGTTACTGCGCTACACATCTGTTGGAAAAGGTGGCTTGATGGTTAGCATGACTGTCTCTTGTACCAGAGGTCTCGGGTTCGAGCCCGGCCTTAGCCATCCCTGGCATTTTCGGGAAGAGAAAGGCCCTGTGATGCCTAATGATCATGTTGATTGCGGCATGTAAAAGATCCTAGGAATTTCTGATAGAATTTACCTAGCAAAATTGTCCCTCTCTCCTTCTGGCGCACACACATCTACGTTTAAAACTGGCAACAGGCCAGCAAGACGCAAAGATTGACAACCATTTAGGCCTTCGCTCGTAGCAGCGTGATCGTAGCAGATGTTACGAGAGAGGGGCGGGAATGGCGTTGTTTGAATGTAACGGGAATGTTTGCAGACCCTCCAACAGGGCAACTAAATTCCAAAATGACTACATCAACTTGGTGTTCAGCCACAAGCCACCATCTTGGAGATGGGGGCTCTTGGCTGAACACCAAAATTGATGTATACTCGTTTTAGAATTGTTGTGTTGCATTTTTTATTGCGACCAAGAGGGGAAATATTCCTTCGAAAATTAAAGGGCTATTACATCCATTTTGACATGCATGTTTGACTTTTGGATCACTTACACAATAACTAAACACAAGAATTGCGGTAAGAATACGTTACTTACGTCCGATATAACAACTTAATTACTGCATCACCAAAACACGACACGGAGATCGCCATTGTTTTGCTAGAACGCTCAGAAATTAATGTCGACAGATGTCACTTTTCGATTTCGACTCGCAGCCGATCGAGATATCTGTATTGACTCTGAGGAGCTCGAGCGTCAGACGGCCTTAGCTGGCCGGCAGTGAGTGGCCGGCTAAGGCCGTCAGACGCTTGAGCTCCTCACAGTCAATACAGCTATCTCAATCGGCTGCGAGTCGAAATCGAAGAGATCCGCCCTTCGGCATTAATTTCTGCGCGTTCCAGCAAAACAATGGCGACCTCCGTGCCGTGTTTTGGTGATGCAGTAATTAAATTGTTATATCGGACGTACGTAACGTATTCTTACCGCAATTCTTGTGTTTAGTTATTGTGTAAGTGATCCAAAACTCAAACATGCATGTAAAAATGGATGTAATTGCCCTTTAAATATTGTGTCCTGTTTCCATGAACTTGTGGTTTTTACTTGTCAGGAGCAGAAATTTAAACTTGTTTCCATTCAACCCCATTCCTACGCCACTGCATTAGTTATACCGTTGAAAAACTTACTGCCATTAGCGTTCCTAATCAATCATAAATGTATTTCTTAGTTGGATTTCAGCCAGAAATTGCCAGTGCTGTAGTTCAAGCCATGAAAGTGAAGGGATGTCCTGAACTGGAGCCGGTCGTACGGTAATGATAAAAAAAAACCTAATCACAGTGAAAGGCTGATTTTGGTTTAAATGTGGGTGAAGAACGTCCAAATTTTTCATAAAAGTATAAACAAACACTTCTCGTAGCACCGACTGCAGTTCCGGATGCTACGACGGGGGTTTGTGATACCTTCTCACGAGGTTTCATTTCTTTTCATTCCCACACGCAGGCTGTTAATCCTTGAATTTTCGACGCAAATGTTTGTAAGGATAAAAATATACGCTTCATCAAAGGAACACTAAAAATCACCTTAAAATCACCTTTACCCTCACTTTTCCAATTTTTTTAATGTTAGGTAAGATCTTAAAAACCTCTTTTAAGATTTATAAAAACTCGCCTGCCTTAATTAAGTTGAAATAATTTAAAACTGTCTTTAAAATCTGTGTCTTTTAAGCTACCTATCCCAACGAGGAGCAGCGAGAGCTCATGCCATACGACTGACCCAACTATCATATGGTCCTTAAAAAAAAAGTATCAGAAAATAATTCATGCTTTTAAGGGTTAATAAACTTTTCGTTGCTCCAACATTAAGCCCATGTTGCATACGGTTGCCTGCAGGTAACAGCTGACTAAACGTGAAAAAACTAAGTCCCAACTCGCACTGCAAGCTTTGTGAGGGGTCCCCGGGGACCCTGAGCAAAGCGAGCAGCAACAGCCTAGTGGTCAGCGTCCTCGTCTCCAAACCCTGCTAATGCTGGTTCGAAACCCCCGACTGACCCAACTATCATTAAAAAAAAGTATCAGAAAATAATTCATGCATTTAAGGGTTAACAGTGGCGTGCGCGGAGAGAGAAAGGTGTGGGGACAATTGCTCCTGCATTTTTCGAAAAATGTAATTTTCGTAAAAAAATGGCTTTTTTTGTGCCGACATTTGCTGGTGCGGCGGTACCTGAGAAAGGGCTTAAGGGCGCGTTTATGCAACGACTCGCGTCGGTATTCTCGCTGCTGAAATTTAATCGCGAAGGTGTAATTGCCATGGTAACAACACTATCTGGATTAGCTACATCCAACATCGTTTGAGCAAATGCTTGCAGTCTTATAATTCGTGACAATAAGATAAAGAATTCCTCCTGACGAAACAATTTTTCCAATCGCTTTTAAACTCTATTATTGACTCGTTTCGTTGCGAGCCGGCAAAGCTAAAACCGCCGCCATCTTGTGATTTCAGATAATTCCTAGCTTCTAGCTGCGAGAATGCAAATGCTAAACGTGCCCTAAAGGCTTAAAAATTCCTCGAAAGTCCTAAAAAGGAAAAATTTTTAACAAAAGGGCGGTAAGGGTATGAAAGGGCTAAAAAAATAGTTTCCAGAGGAAAAAATACCCACTAAAACTTACCAAAAGTTGCCCCTATCCTCTGCGGGGGTATGGGCGATGCCTGTTAACATTAATTGCAGGATCTAAAGTAGCCGTCACAAAATTCAGAGGAGAGAGAAGGTGATTTCTTTTAACAGAACTGATCATTACTGGCAGAACATTGTGCCGTATTTTTAAAAGTAAATTCTGGAAGAAGCGCCGTGATTGGCATGTATGCCATAGTAGTCACGGTGGCTGAGCGGTGAGAGAGCTCAGCCTGGTTGCTGGAGGATTGCGGATCTGGTCGAACCTCTGGGAAAAGGGGTCCTTGGCAAATTCGTTGCCAGGACTGCCGGCTTGGGTATCGTGAAAGGCTCCCATCCTTCTTCAGCGGGTTGGCCCCTACGATGATCGGAGGTTTCCCGGTTTAAATCCCCGGGTTGGCCCCACCCTTCACCAGATATTTCTTCTACTTAGAAAGTCTGGTAATGTTCAAAATTGAGCCGGTTCCTCCACACTAGCATTAAATTGCTTCAGCTGACTGAAAGATATTTTTTTTATAAAAAATTTTAAAAAATAAAAAAAATTAACTGAATCTCCGAATCAGCCAAATTTTAACTTCGGGTGCTTGGTTTAAAACATTATTTTTTAATGGTTAAGAAAACAACCAACCATGAAACAATTGCATGAACTTTAGTTACGTGAAGTAATTTAATACGGTTAAAAAAACAAAAAATTTGAAGATTTACAAATACAAACAGTTCATCCATACATTGTTTTTTACAACATTATCTTTTCGTTTTACCTTGTTTTTCAACAGATTGCCTAATTTGAATTGTTTGTTTGGTTTCAATTGCAATTCGAGAATGTCTTTATTTTATTTCACGAAATTTATTTAAAATTCAAATTTTACCCGGTCACATTTTAAAACTTTGAGGTAGATAATAAATAATCTTCTAATAAATAATAACAATTTTCTCTTCATGTTTGTTTTGCTTTGTTTAATAAATTTTATCTTTCATCGTGTGCTGTCTTGTTGGCCTCGTAGCATAAAATATTTTTCGCGGTAAGAATTTTTCTCTTGAAATTTAGCTGTATGTCAATTTAGGAGAGTGATGTATTGCTCGACTGCCCAAAAAAATGTTGTCCTTTTATTTTTGATTTTCTTAAAGTCTTATTTAATTGTGAGGTAATAACAAATAAATTGACCTCGTCCAAAAATAAGTAACAAAAACGAGATCGTTTGATATTTATGCTAAAGTTTAACTGAACGGAGGTCAAAACTGGAAGGGAGTAGGGGAAAAAAATGTTTACTGTAAGGTTTTGATACCACAATACGAAGTGTTTAGGCAACTCGAAATCTTGCATTCTGATGTTTTTGACCTTGTGATTTTTACCTTCAACAACTTGTGACTGGTGTATACGGGCGGTACGCATCCAACAGTCAGCTTCTTCCAAAACACCACACATGTGCAAAAAAAAAACGTCCGCTGCTGCGCACAGTTTCGTACTGAAAACACAGAACACTCGCTAGAGCTATAATACACCAGTCCAGAGGCAAAATGAGTGTTAAGAGTACAACGAACTACGTTAATACTTGCTTGTACACATTATTACGTGGCAGATTTTCCTATATGTAAACTTACTCTTTTTCAACATTCGGTCAAAACATGTCCGTTCAGCGAAAGTGACATCATTTTGAACGCGACTGAGGAATTGTGGGATGAGCATGCGCAAAGCACAGTTTATCGGCTAATCTGGATGGATTATCGACTCGCTCTGGATGGAGCCATCAGTCACGTTGAAAGCGATGTCGTTTCCCCGGCTCATCAGACACTTTTGGAACTTTCTGTTGAGGGTTTCAGTGCATTGACGTATGGTTCGTAGACATGTTGGTTCGTTTTGGAAGTACCTCAGTTATTGAAGCTTATACATTGAGCGGAACGTAGAAAATGGCTCAAACTCATTTTTTTTTAAATATTCTAGGACGAATACGCTGTTGTGCAAAGGTGCTGTGACCTCTCGTATATACAACTGGGATCTTACGACGAATCCCTACAATTTTCCAGAAGGTAGGATCGGATTAATGTGAACAAGCGTTCTTTGTGACAATTTATGTTATTAAATACTACTACAAAATCATTGAAAACTCAACGATGACACAAAGTGTTCCAAACTGAACCTGAGATGTTATCGCCGATATACATATTTATACCACGGCTGTGACGTCACGCTAACTCGATGCCATGCTAAATTTCCGTAGGGTAAATCCCGTTAACCAACACCGGAAGTGTGCGTCATCGCAAAAAGTGTGGGTTATCAAGTTACCCAACACTTTTGCCGATAACCCACACTTTTGCTGATAACCCACACTTTTGCTGATAACCCACACTTTTGACACTTCCGGATCACGCGACTGGGAAAGCACACACCTACAACCAAATACAGCGTGCAAAAAAAAAACTTAACGCAATAAAAACGTACACAACGAATTACTTAAAATGAATGAAATCCGATCCCTGCAAACTCTCACATGTCTGGTCCATAACTAAGCTTGTTCACTCGCGTTACCTCACCAACCCCCTACTCCCTCCCTCCCTCCACAAATTGAAATGGAACGGCCTTCAATCATACCGATACCCTATTACCTAGTTTTTAAACAATTCTCAAACTACAAATGCACATAATGAATTACGTACCTTCTCAGAATGTCCTAGTAATGTCACTGCTGTCTCACATGCCGAATTATTCGCTCCAAACATGATAAAGTTTCGATAAACACGAGCGAGGTTCCAACGAAAACCAAACCCAACTTACGCTTGTCTTACTTCCATCCCCCCCCTCCCTCCACAAAGTTTGACTCGTCCGTCTATCAAACACTTGCCCCTCCGAAACTACAATGGTATACCTTCATTCATATTGATGATCAACGTTTTCTTGAAGCAATTTTCACAAAACACAAACACGTTTTAATTAAATATGATTTAGCTGGACGTCCCAACAGTGATATAAATCAGTTATAGTTTATAAACGATTGGTTATCGATTTTTAACTTACTGCTGTGATGATTTGGCTGGCTCGACATGCAAATTACGTCTCGGGGCTCCGCCCCTCGACATATTTGCATGTCTCGCCAGCCAAATCATCCCAGCCGTGCGTTAAAAATCGATAACCAATCGTTTCTAACCAATAACTATTACATATTTTGCTTACGCTGTGGTGGTGGTAGTCATTGTGACAACCAATCAAAACGCAACTGATTAACCTTAGAACGACCAATGGGGTCTCGCAGACCCCCATACGTAGTATTTCGCATAATTTTATCAGAAATTTTTTTTAATAGCCAATTCTTTTAACATTGTTTTCTAACGTATTTTGAACATTCAGAGACTTTCGATGTAATCAAGGTTTTTTTTGCGAAATTTAGGCTGTGTGGAACTTTGCCATAGGACAGTTTTCAATGTGACGTAAAAGTAAGCCGCAGCCCTCTATTACATAAAAAAAAAATGTTTTATATCATAATTTTGATTTTTCCATGTTCTACATTAGTTGTGATTAATTGTGCATAATTTTCCTGCGTAAAAGATTTTTGCTGTTCTGATAACTATGATTTGTGAAGTTTTGGCCATATATGACTTTTGACGCAAAATGAAAGTAAATTTGCAGCTTTCTCTTTTTATAAAACCTGTTTTTTTTTTTTTTGTAAATATTATGTCCCTTGATATTTAGGTTTCATTAAAATGTAAACATCAAAGAAAAATTTTGAAACTGAAGTTTGACTATTTTGTACAGCTAATTAAGTGGGGAGGGGGGGGTCTCTCGGGACCCCCTGATGGCCGCCATAGTTTAAAAAAATAAGTTGGTCGTTCTAGAGTTAATTCGATAGGGCGCTAACGTTCATTCTTTTCAAGGCATCAGCGAGAAAGTGAGAGCAGGTTGCTTTTTTTTTCACGGTATCAACGAAAAAGGGAGAGCGTGTTCATTCTTTGCACGGAAGCAATTAAAAAGGGGCGAGCGGCCGCTAATGTTTAGAGAAATGTGGATTAATAGTAACAATCAGTTGAAACGGAATATTTGGAATATTACCACACGATTATTGTTGATGGAAAACTCTGGGTAGTCAAACTCTGAGCTCCAACAGAAACAAACGCCGGTACGAGACAGCAAACGGGACAGTGTGAAACATGGTGTCCTATCATGGGACCAGCTAATTATTAATAAATTTCCATTGACGATGGAGGGGCGGATAAGGGGTGATGGACTATCGGGAAAAAAAACTACGCGTACACAACTGAAGAGCCCTCACTACTTGTAAAAAAAAACTCTTTAATTTTCGGTTGCTCAATCGGCATCTTCGTCAAAAGTATTATAAATATAAGTATGGCGTATATACTTGATTTTGATTTTGATTTTGATCGTTTTGGGGAAGAATACCCCGATTTCGATTATTATTCGATTTCGAAATTCAATTTTATTTCTTTTTCGATTTGAAAAATGATCAAGTTTCAGTAATTACATTCCTGTAACCTAATGTTCCTCCAATACTTGCGAACTGTTACTCCATAATACTTTGAACTGTGTGTTCCTTTATTACGCAAAACTACACTTTGGTTTTAACACTAAGTTAGAATGCAAGCTTCCACCTTCCCCCACCCCCATTTTGAGTATAGCACCATCGTTAGATTTATTAGTCACATCAACTTCATACATTGTGCAAGTTTAGCCAATCATTGCCCCTTACTTGACTGTTAAACTTATACTGGAGTCTGAAACAAAATCTTACTGTTGTGATTTTAGGGCACGTTTTAGGGCAATGGTTACGCTGATTTAGTACTGGTTAACATGGTATTGTACATGCTTAATACTTAATAATAAAAATAGTTATTCTGGATGTAAGGTTCAAATTTGAACCGGTTCATCTATACGAGCATTAGTTTGTTTCAGATAAATAGCTATCAGCCGTGGGGACACCAGAGGACAAAAATAAGTCGATGATAGTCATTCATCGATCCTATTTTTAAGGTGTTTAAGAGGGTGCACCCTGCAAGTCACAACAAAAAAAAAGTTTTTTTTTTTAATGTTGATGCTTTAGTTAATACTGATTATTTTCTCTCTTTGTATGAATATAGGTATGGGAATAAGAATTGGCAAGAATGGTTACAAAGGTGTTCAAATGGATATTCGATACCATGTAAAACGTAACGTGACAGGTAATAAGGAAGGCGTATTAGTGTCATCATTCAAAGTTAGCCCTAAACGGAGTAGGGTCGATTTTAGGGCGCGCTTATGCAAAGACTCGCCTTTGCATTCTCGCAGCGAGAAGATAAAACACATCTGAAATTCCAACATGGCGGCGCGGTTTTAGCTCTGCCGGCATGCAACAGAAACAGTCAATAATGATAGTTCAGAATCGACTGGGAAAATTGTTTCGTCAACAGGAATTCGTTATCTTATTGTCACGGATTAAAAGACTGCAAGCATTGACTCAAACGACGTCGGGATAAGCTAATCCAGGTAGCGTTGTTACCATGGGGACGACACTTTTGCCATCGCGATTAAATTTACTCCTCTGGAACCAAAGTACCTACAAACATGGGAGTAGGACCAAACGAAAGATAATTAAATTGCGCTCAGCGTAGGTCTATTTTCATCGCTGTAGCTTGATATTATGACCCTCAAAAACGCTTAAAACCCTGTAAAAATAACGTCAAAGTTTTTTTTAAACCCTCATGTTCATGACGTCATAGTTTGTTTATGGCGTCATAGTTTGTTCATGCAAACCTCCTCGAGCAAAGAGAGATGATCTGGAAAAGGATGCAGGGGAAAATAACCTAAAAGGACGACGTATTTTGCAACACATCACTTATACTGTAGATCTTAAAATTATTTAGATCTTGTATTAACTGGCTTGATGCATGGAAAAATCAAAACAGTAGATTTGGTTTAAAACGGTGTCAAACATTCGTGTTTCTGAAGCACGTAGGTGCGTGGATTGAACGAGCAAAGCGAGCAATTTCCACGTAAACTAAACCTCTTCAATGTGTGTTTCGCTTTGCCCTATCAATCTTTCATCTCTCACCTTCGTAGGGGATTACTTCTTGAGGAGAAGACGTACAAACGTCCACACAAACAAATCGTATGTTTGGAATGATGAAGGTTACATGTAGATATGCTGAGGAATGTGACGAACGAACTGTGAGCAGCATTTGCAATTAGTTTGCGTCGAAATAATCAGTACATCGAAATTATCAGTTCAATAATCAGTACAAAGAAATTACATGAATCATGGATCGTCTTGAAGCTATTAGTTACGCACTGACGATAATCTGGAGAAGAATGCACGCAAAAAATAAACTAAAAGGACGACGTATTTGCAACGTAACACATATAGATATTAAAATTGGTTTTGTATCAACTGACTTGATGCATGGAAACCTCGTTTTAAAAGGGTCCAAACTTTCGTGTGTCTGAAGCACGGTGGTGCGTGGATTGAGCGAGCAGAGCGACCGAGTTCCACGTAAAGTAAACTTTTGCAATGTGTGTCTCGCTTTGCTCTCTCTCAATCTCTCATCTCTCACCTTCATAGGGTATTACTTCTGTAGGAGAAGACGTACAAATGTGCAAACAAACAAATCGTATGTTTTGAATGATATAGATGGAATGCAGGCACGGTAAGGAATGTGATCGGCGAACTGTGAGCAATAATTACATTTAGTTTGCGTCGAAATAATCATCACATGATTTTGTGATGCTCTTGGAATCAAAGCAATTAGGCTACTGGAAGCATGGACGACGTGGAATGTCTGTCAGCAGCACAAGAGTTGCAGCATGAAAGCTTCTCGATCGTAGCGAGACGACGCGGAATGAGCGAGTGAAGCAAGCGACTCCGCTCGTGATCATGAACATTGATGATAGAATAGAATATAATAGAAATGATTACAATAAAAAAGTGGGGATCATTAGCCGTGGGGGAAGGAGCGGTTGAGTCACAGTATGCGCTGATTGAGTGAGTGAAACGAACGAAAATCAGCGATCGTTAACCACTGTGCGCAACAATTTGAAGAAACTTAATTCAGTCGAACACGGACATACACATGACCGTACCTACCTAACCAGATTTGGAAACCATGTATTCACCACCACCTGTGCGAAATCCGGGCTTCAGCTAGTAATACATTTAAATTTTATTGCAAACGCGTGAGAAAACAAACAAAACAGTACAAAAAGAAAGCACGTGTTCGTAGGAAATTGTGTGGAGGGGGGAGCGGGGGGGGGGGAACAAGAACACAACAAACGGAAGAGTGAGAGAAAGAGAAAAGGCAGGAAAAAAGGTGGACAATTTACGAGTTGAACTAGTGGCGGAGTACCTGAACTTTACAAGTCCCAATACTGTGACAAGTTCCAATGACTTCAGGTTGTATGTGGGTGAGAGAGAAAAGTATTAAACGGACATAACTTCTCAAGACCATATCCTGCGCGAAAGAGTTTTTGTGACATTTGTGTATGTTAGAATGAATGTACTAAACCCATTTCTCATGAGTGAAAAAAATAGGAAAAATAATGCCTTTGCAACATTTACACGCATCAGAAGGAGTGTTGCAAAACTGAACAATACAGGATAGGGAATAAAATCTACATAATAATGTCGGAGGCCGGCTAAAAGGAGAACTAAAAGGAAAACCACTTCTCCCCTCCTCGCGCCCGTATTGAAAATGCACTCTTCCACTTGCATGGAAACAGGAGGTAGGCATGAGTGGTCGATCAACTCAATAAAGGTTCAATATGACAAGTCGTCGGGCCGAACAATCACTTCTCCCCTCCTCGCTACCGCATTGCAAATGCGCTCTCCCATTCTACCTGCAGCCAAACAGGAGCTAGGCATGAGTGGTCGATCAATCTGACAACTCGTCGGGAAGAGTGCCGGAAAAATGTCCCGGGAAAAGTGACCGGAAATGTAGCACGGGCTTCCTCTAGTATAACATAATTTGCTTTTGTGGCAGTAACGTAGCAAAAAAATAATAGTTATCATAATTAGCATTTCCTTTTTTATTTTAGGAATAAACAGAAACAAACTGGGGATTAAGATTTATTATACTGATGTTCCGTAAGTACTTTAAAAAAAGAATAATCCGGATGTAATGAAATTATTGGTTTTGTGCGTTGTTTCTTGGTTCATGGTGGCAGTTTGTTACGTTTTTTTTTTTTTTTAGGCTGTCAAAAGCTGTAGGTGTTTTCTTTCTTTTCACCGGCGTCGAACTCAAGCCACACTCTTCAGGTAATAAAACTTAGAATTTTTGTGTTCTTTCCGCAAAGTTCAGTGTTTCCTCTCCTCCACCCCAACCCTCCAAAAAATATTTTTTTAAATGTTTACATCGAAGCTGAACAAAAAAGTAAGTAATTTACTACCGATATGAAAATTTCTCAAATTAAGTTTCTTGGAAGTCTGAGAAATCTGTGAAAATTGTTAAAAACGTACAAAGAAAATGCCTGGATGCGCTCGCCTGGACACCCCCCCCCCACCCTCCCCCTACCGGTCTTCTTCAGCTGTCGTAAATTTGGTGGATGCCAAGCCAATAGGTGGAAGGCGATGCTTTTACAGCATCGGTGGTTTCTGTTGCAGTCTATTCTGAGAATTTTCTCGACCTTGCCTTGATTGAAAGATTCTCCTGCTGATTCCCCGTGATTCCCTTCCCCCCTTTACTGTACCGCTGTTTTCATACGTAGTAGGCTAATTCAAAGCGTCCTCACACGAAAAAGAACTCAAAACCGTCAGAAACCAGCAAACACGAGTATAGACAAAATAAACCACATAGCAATAAGCAGTTTGCATGTTTCACACACGTGCTCGTGAGCACACACGTACCCACACACATATACACACACACGAATTGCTTTCACTTTCTAACATTAGCATTGACTAAAAACAATCCTTGTTCCTTGGAATTGGAGTTGAAATTGTGGTTCGTTTCGTTCGAGTAAACTCTAATCTATTTTAGTCTTCTGTACAGCCGATACGGCTGAGAAGACTATTGCAAACGACTTTGTCCGTCCGTCCGTCCGTCGCCTTTTTCATCTTCAGAACGGTACCAGATAAAGACAAACGGTTTTCACCGTTAGATTCAGCGACCAAAATTTAGTTTAAAATACGGTAAATTAAAACATCGTTGCTTCCTTATAGCTATCAGGCTTTCTCGCCGTAAGGCAATAAAATAATAACATTTTGATTGTCGCATTTAAACACTACAGGAACAAACGCAACTGTAAAAACCAAAAAGATTTCTTTAACGACACACATTAGCTTCAATTAAAGTAGTCTCGACACCGTGTTGCATGGATGAATAGGCCGACTCAGTCTCTCACGCAAATTCTCCGTTAGCTGCTACTTACGAAATTATAACAGCAGGTAAGAAGAACTAGGCTAAATGCTGAAAGTTCGACCTTACATCATGTCATAATAACTGTACTCTCGAACCCAATTTTCCGTTAACTGCTGATTACGAAATTAAAATGGTAGGTAAAAATTGCACCTAAAATGTAAAACTAGGCCTAAGAGCTAACACATTTTTAACCAGCAATTGTGATGATTACTACTTCTATTGTATCATAGAGATCGCTGTTGCAGTGCTTGATACAGGTGTGCGCCTCAATATTTTCGAAAGTGGCGGAAGTGTATAGAATACCGATCGTGACTAGGTAGTCGCTGCAGCCGCTTGTTTTGTCGTGCCTCTTCACAGCTGTGATTTTTTTTAGCATACGAGCTATAAAGCTTTTTTCTAAACGACGAAGCCGTTTTTTGTTTACTTAAATAATTTATTTGTTTTTTTATTTTTTATTTTCACAGAGAAATTGGAGGTGCAATGCGAAATGGAGGATGATGTGAAAATGCACATTTTTGCCTACCGAGT
>JAHWFP010189048.1:0-31216 GCA_023313725.1 Lithobius niger
ACAAGCCACGATCTCCTTAATTATTGAGTGAAAATTTGGTACGTCCTCGTGCACCTGAGAGCAACTGTAAAAGTTAACGCTATCACTGCCGATAGATGGCGCAACGGTGGAGTGTAAAGATTTTCTGTTGGTTGCAACCTGCCTAGTCGAGTTACATTGACGATAGGCCATTGCTTTAAATTAGGTGTTACAAAACAAGGCTGGAATGGCGGCTGGAAAGACTGGAAGGGTGGTTCTTGTATAGAATTCGTCAAACTAACAGAAAGTTTTGGCGCCGTCCGTAAATGTGTTCAAGTGTCTTGTTAACCATGCTGACTTGACACCCTTTATTTAAAGGCTAGATTTTTTTTTGTGCTCATTAGTTTTTTTTTACTGCTGTTCATTATTTTACGTTAGTAATTTTTTTTACATACCTGTGATGGATTGCATGTAGTGTTTTACATTTTTTTTCACTCTGTGGACTTATTTTTCAATTTCAATTTCAAGTAACTTATAGTTTTGATTTGGCGATCTATCAACATAAATCCTTTCCATTTACACAGGATTTAATTTAAAAGGGCATTCCTCCCAACGCCATTTTTCTCGATCCTCCACATCAAGTATGGCCCCAAAGTTCTATTTACTTACCGTTAGTCAATCCCGTGCTAAAAATCCGTTTTAAAATGTGGCTTTTACGTGATTTTCTGTTGAATATTGGTAACTTTATTTACTGCGTCCCGCGCGTATACGATCCTTTGCGCGCCTACAAGAACCATGACGTCTCATTGTTTCCGGTTGTGACGATACAGTTTTTGCGCCAGTGCTGTCACGTGACCCGCAATTCGTCTGTTAGGCCATATGTCGTTCACGTGAACGCGAGAAGACGGCGGAAGTGATGTTGTAGTATCACTACGCCGAATTTCGCAACGGCAGTGCGTGGACACATGACTGCGCGTAGCTGTTATTAGGCAGGCCGGATGTTGCTTTAAGAAAGTCGGATGGTAAGTAAATTATTGGTAAACAAATACTATCTGAAATGGGTATAGCACCCTTTGATCTGGTCAGGCCTAAAGTTCATGAAAAAGGCGAAATAATGATGTCAAGCCATTGTTGCTATGGTTGGTCCCTTGTACACACAGTGAGATACTGTACAATAAATGAACCTGGGGAAGAAAAGAAAACGTTCGTTGCAAATGGACGAATTCAAGATTATTTTAATCCCTTGGGCAGCAGTGCGAACGCTGTGGGAGTCGTTGTGATGCGTGTCCATATGTGTCCTTTTCGCTTGGAAGCCGGGATCTTGCACACTTGGCAGCTCTTTGCTCGCTGTGCTTGGATTTCCAGGAAACCCTCACAAAGCTCGTTTCTCACTGATGAACTTAAATGGCCGAGCGATAATGTTCGCAATTTTGTTCTGAACTGGTTGAAATTTCGTGACAAAACGGTTTTGGTGCGTGAAATTCGAGAGTTCGGAGTTAAAATTGCTACCTCAAACATTTTCGCAGATATTCGGGTTTTCCGTTGGATGATAAGCCGATTTCTAGTACGAGTGGCGAGGAAACCCGATTTATAAGGCTAGTAGCCCCGAGCACTACATGAACAACGCTTGCTTCGTGGTTGGATGCATTTACATGCATAGGTCGCTGTGGTTTTAACTAATATATAGCAATGTTTCGCTCGGCTAATTAATTTTCAGAATTCAATTATATGACTAGTTATTTGTTAGCGAGTTAGTTGTTTGTTATTCTAGTACTAGTGCCAGGTATTTGTTCTGGTAAAAGTCTATAAAACTGTTTCTCTCAGGAGTGGTGAACTTTTGGTTCTGGTAATGAGACAAATGTCAACAACAGTAACAGCTCTATTAAATTATGGAAACTTGAGCAGAGCAGATTTGTTAAATAGGCTAAATATTGACTGGTTTTATTACAAAATAAACGTAACATATTTCCATAGAAGCAGTGTATTTAGTACGCTTTCAATAATTGCATAAAAAACCTACACTCATCTTTTTCATATGTGGGGTTGTTGGGGTCACTGGATCTTATCCGAACATCCGGTTCACCCCCAACCCACCTTACACACGTACACACACTATCGTAAAGTTTCTAACAGCTTCACTCCAGACAGGGTGTTCCGATGTTAGTGATTTCCAGGCCTAACACTGATTTCACACTGCAAATTCGTTCCAAGCCAGGCGCCCGTTCACCATTTCACACTAGTAAATTCATCCCAGGCCAGGCGAACGCTCACCATTTCATACTAGTGAATTCATTCCAGGCCAGGCCCACGCTCACCTTTTCACACTAGCAAATTCGTTCCAGGCCAGGCCTACGCTCACCATTCCACACTAACAAATTCGTTCTATATTCATCTCGGGCAGGATGCGCACTCACCATTTCACACCACTAAATTTGTCTTGGGCCAGGCACTTGTTTCTGGAGCAACCAAAGCAAGCCATCGTGGTACAGCACACGTAACTTCGCAGAGTGAAATGCGAAGGTGTGTGCCTTGTTGGGAGAACTGTGCCCTCCAGCATTACTATGACAGGAAGACTACACTCGTTCAGGATAACACAGAGGATAACACAGCCGCCCATTTTGAGGCTTCAATTTTTAAATTGTGAAACGGAAACGGCCGCCCTAGGTTGCTTCTCACTCCGGCCTGAGCCAGCAAGACGAGACGAATTTCATAGTGTGAAATCATAAAAGTTACCTTCGTGGTTCTCTATGCTCTTGCAGATTCTGTTCAATGTTCAGGTTTAAAAAAATAATTTAGTTCAGTATACACAAACACCTGAAATATTGTTTCATTGGCTACACAGTACTTGTTGAGACAAAAGTTTCCACAGTTTCGCTGCTATGCATGATGCTGCTGCTGTGACGCGAGCCCCTCCTGGGACAAACTGCGTAGCAAGCTCCACTCACCAGCAATGAGCCTACGAGGCTCTCTAACAGAGTAAGCACAAACAGGGCCACATGGATGTCTTTGTAAGCATTACACAAGCTATCACATTTGTCTCCAGCTAAGGGATCACACAGAAAACACTCTTGTGTCTTGTTATCTACAGCCAACATCGTCATCGTTATCGTAGGCATTGCCAGCAGCACTCCTATGGTTCCAAACACGATGATTCCCATAAGGGCCATTCTCCTCCATAATACCTTTCGCCCACTTACGAGTCCGCACAGAGCAGTGACCAGAAGAGTGATCCCAGAGCTAATTGCTAGCGCCAGATAGAGTGGAGTTGACCCAATATGGCTGATAGTCCAACTTATGAGAGCGACATAAGACCCACTGGACACACCCAGAACACCACCTGCAAGCACATAACGCATTAAACGTTAAGAGATTTCCAAGGCTGATTCGGAGGGGTGGAGGTATGGGAGGGGGAAGTGGTACAATACGTGATGGTCAGGGGAATCTATACCGATTTCATATTACGAAGTTTGGCCCAGGCCGCAGAGAGAGCCAGTCCATAATAACCTCTTCCGATTCACACTTTAATATTTGCTGCCCTCAAATAAGGTGCCATGTTTCTACTGAGAATGTGGAACTTTCCTGTTATGAGTAAGGGCGCAATCCTCCCAACAACGCACGGCAAAACATGCACTCGCATTCCACACTAATAAATGACACGTGCCTTGACCAAGCCGCCAGACTTGGCCCGGAAACAAGCAACTGGCACGTGCTTACGGTGGGCCTGTAGGCTCACTTCATTCGGATGTTATACTTCACACATACATCTGTGAATTTTACATATATGATATCATTCTCTGAACTTCATAGTTATATCTATGAACTTCATAATTCATAGCTGGATGTGTGAGGTATGAAGTTCTTAGATATAACTATGAAGTTCGCAGATGTAAGTGCGAAGTTCATAGTTATATGTGTGAAGTTCATAGTAGTATGTGTAAAGTTCGAATTTCTTAGATATAACCATGAAGTTCACAGTTGTACGTGTGAAGTATAAAATATGAACGAAGTAAGCCTCCAGGGCCATCATACGTGCTGAATACATTTAGTAGTTTGAAATAAGTACTAGCATTTGTAAAGATTTGCTAGAACAATGTACTTGTATAAATGGAAATGATCATTAAGAGACAGGTATTTTACTTAAATACAATTATAAAACACACTAAAATACGAGGAGTAAACACCAACTTGCTGGCTTCAGTTCTCGGCCATGTTGTTAAAGACGTCATAGACATTCACTTTTATGGCACATTTACAGGCAATTGGTGAAATATATCTACCTACCTTTGCATGACTGGAAATTTCTTTATGGTGTACATTATTCTATTTTTGTTTACTAAAATTGTGTAGGCCTCCAGTTGTAATCTATTTTTCTCGTGCTGTTCATGATAAAGAATTTGGGTGCTGCTAATATCTGTTGTATGTTTAGCAGAGTTCTCATGCTTAACAGCGTATAGTGTGTCGTTCTTAACTATGGCTGTGGCGTGGTCGAGTTTCTGGGTCCCCAAGGGCCTCCTGCACTGTCCTATGTAAATGAACTTGAATGATTTGCAAGTCTAAACCTCTCGAGGTGTCAGCCAACTGGCAAGAGACAGAATCTCATAAATTTAAGCAAATGGAGGTAGTTGTAGCTGTCGCATTTTGAAGGCAGGGGGGGCGTTCTAATATTGCCCCGGCAATTAAAGTGGCACTACGACTGATTGAAAGTAGGCAGAATCTGCCAATGTCTAGCACTATCTAGCACTATTTAGCACTTGCTTGCACCAAGTGAAGGAATGCACAACAGCATTCACACAAAGCAGTTTCCTACAGCGGCAAGTTGTAGACGGCAGCAAATTTCCCCCTCAAAAAAATTCAAACCTTCTGGATAATTTATTTCCGCCTTAATCTTTGATCAAAACTTCCCACCACTAGCCTAGGCTAACACCAGACGCCGGAAATGGTCCCCAGATAAAATGTGTTAGCTCCCTGAACGGACTGAGGGAGCTCACAGAACTTCCCCAGACACGCTATCTGAAAGGAGAGGGGGCGGCAAACTTTGAAAAATTTCTTAGTGCCTAGAGGTGGCAAATATGTAAAAACCGCCACTGGCTGTAGGTGAGTTTAGTGTCTGCCTTTGAAACGCTCATTAATGTGGACTAGGGTTTTTCATCGCACTACCGTAGTTTTTATTTACAGCCTCTGCAGGCACACGTCAACACCCAAACCGACAATGCCATGTTCGGGTCTAGTATTATTCTGAGGCTTCTTTTAAAACGAGACACACAATAACAACAACAAATCATAGTGTGAATTTACTTACCCATAATATTGAGTTTCATTGTGCGACTTCTTCAAATAGTCTTGACAATCTGAAGGAAATGTGTAAATCAACTGACATGACATTATCAAGAATTATTGTCAGTTGATAAATGATAAGCTCTATAGCAGATGAATAGAAATATGTCAGAGTATTATTAAAGAGTGGCGTTGATCATAAATTGACCTCAGCTACCGTCACTGGCCTTTTTAGAAAGTGTTAGACCCCCCCCCTCCCGGTGCTCATGTCGATTGTGGCATGTAATACATCCTAGGAATTTCCGATTGGATTTGCTTAGCAAAATTGTCCCTCCCTCCTTCTGATGCAATGGCCTCGACTGGGACCGCGCACACGTGGGGAGGGCTTGGAGGGAGTAGGTGTTTGCCCCTGTCTTTTTTGCAAAATGTCCTTTTCGTAAAAAAAAAATGCGTTTTGGGCCGGCATTTGTTGGTGCCTAAGAAGGGGCCCAAAGGCCTAAAAAAATGCCTAAAGAGGCCTAAAAGGGCAAAATGGGGCAAAAAAAGTTAAGGCAGGCGTAGAAAGGATAGTAAAAAGGTAATGCATTAAGTAAAAACTGTCCACAAAAACCTTACTGTGCCCTTTTGCCCCTGCTATCTCAGGGATCTGTGCACGCTACTGCTCGAAGTACATTTAAATTTAATTTACATTTAAAGCCTTACTTTAACCTGTTGCTGTGGAGTTCTTATTACAATAAGGGGATGGCTCAGATGAAAGGTGAAGATGGGTTTTTTTCAACACAAGTAAAAAATATAGTTTACCATTAGTGTTCACTACTGATGCTTATATATAATAGTGAATTTAGGTTTTACATTACTACTGTGCTGGTTCTAATTAACATAAACGGATACAATTAGTATCAGTTGAGAGGTGGAGATGTAAAAAGTTGAGGAAAATGTTTTACCATAATTGGGAGCCGAGCTATAGTTGTATATTTATTGCATAGTACTGTACTTTCTGTCTGAATTCATCATAAGTTTTGACTTTATAAACTGTTGATGTGCTGTACTTACGTTAAAGCGGATGTAATTAGAATCAGGTGAAAGGTTGAGATAGGCTTTTTCCAACAAATGTAAGAAATGACGTGTACCTTAATTAAGTTTAATACGGTCGCGTATCTACGCAGCGGCACCATACTTTCCAGTGTATTCATGGTGAGTTTCGACTTTAAACTGTTGCTGTTCTAGCACATTACTCGTACTATCCTGTCTCTGAGGTCTTAGCAACCCACCCTATCTGTTTGAAGGCTCGGTTTGATAAACTGGTGAGGTAATCCTTTCTGGGTTATCCTTTGTCTGTTAGGTGGGGGTGAGGCAGCTTTGTTCAGCGCCATCATTTTCTCCTTCTATTTTATTTTGGATAAAGCTTTAAAGAAATACTAAAACAAAAAACAGAAAAAAAAACATAGACTGCCTGTAAAGCATAGGATTTCCCGGAAGTCAGAGTTACCGTACCATAAAGAAAATTTAACTGCAGGCACATGGAAGACCTCATGGAATATTTTGAGGGACTCCAGATATCCACGTGGATATTTATCTAAAATTGTTCTGTACCCTCATTCACACCTTGAAGATTTTACGCGTGTCTGTTCATCCATGAAAACTATGTTTTTTTTTTGGAGCAACCGGAAATGGCTTTCGCACAACTGTCGGGAAAGCTTTGTTTTAAAACATTTTTTTTAACATCGGTTCTCGTCGTGGATTCCGAACAATGGACCATTGTTACAAAGCCATTGTTGGCAGAACCCACTATTGGAAAATTTGTGAAAGTTATAGTTTTGTTTTTGTCTAAAAAGGGGCATTTCAGAATCAAGCTAGAATGTAAATAAAACAAGCAAATTTATGCTTATTAATGCTTGTTTTTAATGATGATTTATGATGATTTTTTTTTTATAACTTTTAAATGCGTGTTTCGATCTACAATAAATAACAAATGAACTTTCGGTTGATCGGTTTTTGAAAATTATGACCGCTGGTTTTCCACGTCACGACGGAAATAAGGGCGGGGCACCCTAATCAAGAAATACCGTACAACAACAACAAAACCACAATCGTTTCAACAACGTTAAGTTGTCAGAAACCTATACTAGGTATTACATCACTTGTACTTACGTCTTAAAACACTTCACAGTCCATGGTAGGTTAAAACCGTGGTAAAATTACCAGTGGGGGATTTACCTACTTTCAAAATATAATAAAGCTCAATAAAATGTGCCCCTCTGCGATAGAAAAACTGCCAAGATCCTGTTCAGCTGTCACAATTCATTTTATCAGCTAAAACCAACATTCCAGCTTGACTCCTGTTGAGTTGTTGACGTCACAAAACGCATGCTTTTTATCAACGATAATTATCACTAGGTAAACTTAAAGACAGATTGTATTCGGTTAAAAATAGGATTCAGAGTGAGGCAAATACGTCATCAATGTGTGCGAACTGTAAAAGAGATAGAAGAAACGCAGTCTGATTGGTCAAACGTTTTGTTTTTTTAAATGGCTTTGTTGATTTTCAAAAATAAACTCGAAATAACGAGAAATCACACAAAAAAAACTAATCGTTGTACCAGCCACCCCTGACATTTTCGGGAAGAGAAGGGTTCTGTCATGTCTCGTGCTCATGTCGATTGTGGCGTGTTAAAGAACCTAGGAATTTCTAATGGAATTTACCTAGCAAAATTGCCCCTCTCTCTCTCCTTCTGCCTAAAGCTAAAGCCCCATTTCGAGTAAATGAGGTGTTATCGCCGGTCGGTGGTTAGCTTTGTATTGTGTAGTTCTGAATAGTCGAGCATTATGTCACCTGGTGGAGTAGGGGTTGTGTAGACCCCGTAAAAATTTTACATTGTCAAAAAAGTTTTTTTTTAAATTAACCCACGATGATGTGTGTGGGTTTTCAGATTAAGCGTATACACTACACTTTTAACGACTACACGTTTGGTATGGGGATGTTTTAGCATGATGATGCCACCATGCATTAAAGTGGCACTATCACCGATTGAAAGCAGACGAAATCTGACATCATCTAGCTCGATGCAGTACCATCTAGCATTTTGCTTGCCCCAAGCGAACGAGTGCATAACGGCATTTCTTTTATGAAACAAACAAGCCACGACATCCTTAATTATTGAGTGAAAATTTGGTTCGTCTTCGTGCACCTGGGAGCAAGCTATAAAGTTATAATATTGTAGCCGCTAGATGGCGCCACGGTATTTTCGTTCGCATTTCAATCGGTGATAGTGCCACTTTAAATATTACTGCTCACAGCTGCAAGCATCTCGGTCGAATGAACCTCTGGTTGCTCCTGTGAACTTAATAACCGAGTAGAGTCATTTTTATGCCAATGGAGGAATGAGCGTATCGATAACTTTTGAATCAATTGGCCGATTTACTCCAAATTTTCTGCATGCATTTAATGCGTGATTTGTTAAGTTCGTAAAGATTCGAATTGGTTGCCAGTTTGAACCCACGTCATGCCATTTCAATGAAACGTAAGTGCATAAAGGTGGCTTACTGTAAATGCATAAAGGTGGCTTACTGTAAATGCATAAAGGTGGCTTACTGTACTTCGTTATTTCTAGTGTATTCGCCATGAGATGCTTGTAAAATAGCCTTAGGAATACAGGATGATATCTTCTACAGCCACTATATTTTACATGAAACTAGCCAAATCGTTAGCGTCGCTCAGTCGATTGGCGTGGATCCATGCTTCTCGTAATTTCTTCTATTCCAAGAGCATCACAAAATCGATGTACAGATTATTTCGACGCAAACTAATTGGAATTCTTGCTTACAGTTCGTCCATCACATTTCTTAGCACGGCTGCATTTCAAAGTTCATAACACGTATCAACACTGGCTGGCCCGAAAACAAAATGAATTTTGATTTCCCACTGATTTTGAGATTCATATATTATGATACGTCTTGTTTCTGTTACTTCGTACTGATGCAAAAGGAGTAGAGGTACACGCACGTATTTTTAATTTAATATGTAGATTTTACCAAAGTACGAAGTCGCGGTAGGAAAATGGGAGAGGGTGTTTGGGAGGGTCCACATTCCCAGAGACAGATTCCCAGAGACACATTCCCAGTGCGACTGGCATGAGAGGCAGTTTTGCGCACTTACAGTGCCTTCATGAACACTCATCAGCACATCCAGTGACTCAAATCACCTATCCACTAACACTCCCCCTCTCCTCTTTCTATGATCGCTTCTGTTAGATTCTTCCAGTTCATGTTTGCGAAAGCCATCATGTGTTTCAAATCCCCCCATGGCTAATGATCACTTGTATTATATTCTTCCATGTTCAAGTCATGCTGACGGAAATAAATTAGGCTCAAGGTGGTCTCGAAACTGCCCCTTTGAGAAGCACTTTCTGAAAACTTCCCTCCCAATGCTTCCCTCCTATCAGATGCGCGGTGGTAGTCTTGCTTTATACGGTCTTATTATGTAGATCTTTACAAATCATGTAAGGCAAAAGAAATGCAACAGCTGTAACCACACACTTTAAATAGCTAAACTTCGAGAAGTCTTTCTTACGTACATTATTAATACATTATGATACCATCATCACCATCATAAGCAGCAGCGATAGCACTAAAGCCATTGATGGGTACATGCCAATAAGTGCATGATGGGTGCATGCTGCACTTAGGTTACCTTGATGAGTTGAATGTGTTGGCAGCTAGGGCACTTAAATTTCATTGAGGTGAGGTGTCATGTCCAGGACTCCGATTGATGAACTCTCCAAGGCAATAACAACAACGTCGTGAACCAGTTATGCAGGAGGTTAGGCAGAGGAAATGTTGCTGCTGCTGATGGGTCCATAGTGTATGATTTTCGCTGTTGTGATACTGTGGTCTTGTCTCACCTTGGTTTTAATTAAATGCAATTTCAACATGCTTAATCCTCCAGAACTCGTTAATCTCGACACGTTCAAAGTACTGTTTGCGTAACAAAGGTAAAATCTGCTATGCAACAGTTCGAACATTAAATTATTGCAGGAGCATAGAATCTTGGAGGCGTCTCCAAGATATTGCTAAACCATGTTCCACCACTTGCTCCGAATCGACCCTAAGTGGCCAGTTGTTGAACAAGTTATCGTTTTACTTTTGTGGAAAAATTACGTGTAAAATTATGTTGTACACGTTAATCTAAGAAATACGCGTGGAAAACACAGCCCCTGTTGTGATTGGTCCAAATAAACCGGAAGTGGTAACCAACAGGATTTAGATCAACTTTTATAGAGTAACAAGTTTCGGTTCTTCAACTCAAGACCGACTCGAGGAAAATTGAAAGGTTCATCTCTGATTCCAGGCCTGTTCTCGCTCGGGCTGGTAGTCAGCCCCTACTAGCACTGTCTTAGTCTTTCCGGCGATGTTGACTGCCTTGGCCGGAGTGACATTATGACAAGTGGTGGAATATGAATGGAGAACTACAACGTGGTATGGCGTTATTATAACTAAAAAATTAAGTGGAAATCCTTTTTCTGTAATTATGCTTGTTCGTGAGTAAAAATAAAATGGTGTTTATTAACGAACCGTATGTTCATTTTCTACAATCCATTTTCGTTGAAAGGAGCAGTGTGGTGCGACTAGTTAACATAAATAGTTGTGCTGAACCTCTCTCACGAACATCGACGTTAAAAAGAAAATGTGGTCTTTTTCGTACATAAATATTAACCGAATCTAAAGTTAAAGAGGATTGCTTTCAAATGACAAGCTGCAACATCTATAGCCATTTGCCGCTGTCTAGTTCTGTCTAGCCCTTCCTTTCAACAAACGAAGGAACACCCCAAAAATGTCTTTTTACGAAACAACAAGCCACATGCCTCCTTAATTATTGGGTGTAAAGTTGGTGCACCCACGTGTACCAGGAAGCAAGCAGTAAAGTTAAGCCTGACGACATCATGGCGCTTTTTTCCAGCTATCGACCGTTTTGAAATGCAGGATTTTGAACCACTAGATGGGCGCAACCATATGACAAATGACTGATATTGTTAACCTTGACTGCTGGCTCCTTAGTGCGTGTGGACGCACCAACTTTAGATTCAATAATTAATGAGGCACATGGCTTGTTTGTTGGGTTAGACATTTCTTTGCGCGTTCCTTCGCTTGTTGAAATCAAGTGCTACATAGAAGTAAATAATGGTAGACAACGCAGCAGCTTGTCATTCAGTGAATACGCCCCTTTAAGCTCAACAACAGTAACTTGTATATAATTTACGTTCCCCTACTATTCCTTGCACCTGGTCTCTTGGGAATGAATACTTTTTATCAGGTGGAGAAGTATTTGAAAATAGAAAAAACTTAATGGGATACAGTGCAGATCACTTCACAGTAAATTGTTCAATTACGGCATCTATAACCACAGAATACTTTTTGCAGGTCCATTCCGTGGTTTATTCATTATAACTATGCTCGTATTTTTTTTCTGCAAAATTCTAGGTTCTAAGTTCTAGGGACACTGACAAGTTGTCCCTACTGATGAAAACGTAAAAATTGTCCCGCATCGGGTTTCAGTGTCATTTTTTTTGCCATCTTCCATGTCTAATATGAACAAGCACAGGGTACAGACAAACAAAAATCACAAATAAAAAAAATGTAAAAATACTAAAATGCTGTACCTACAAACCAGGATGTTCTATTCACCTTTTAGAATTGTTCACGGAACCATCTCGACGATCAAATACGAGAAATTCTCCTTAACGTCCACTTTCTAGGTTGTTCTGTTTTAAATTAGCGACTTCATGGAACAAACAAAGGAACAGCTCTATTGGGAAAGTATATGAAAAAGCTTTAAAAAATTCAAAATAGTTCTGGCAAATCTGAAATTTCTATTGACCATTTAAAATTACTCACAACCCTTTTTTGCTCTATTTTATTAAAATCTTGGATATAGGAGAAGAAAGCCAGAGACGAACACTTTATGCCATCTGATGGGATGTCTAACGTATCATCTCAGCTAACGATTAAGCAAGATACCAATCCATGTTGTCACTATATGTTGTGACCATATGCGTATCAAACTCGTGTACTTGTCTCCTCAGATATGATGTGTCTAATAGCTGTGTAGGTGATGCATAAGTCCCCAAAATGTCCCAGAAACTATCCAATAGAGCAGACAATTGATCAGTTTTAATTTAGCAAAAACAATGAGGTACATGGTAGGCTACACACAATAAGAAAAAATAACCATCTTAGATAGGTATCTGCTACGTATAGTTTGTAATCTTGATGTGTTCCTGTGTCTCATTAAGCACTAAGAAACACACCACTTGCTTGCTTTACTGTCGGTGTCGATGAACGATTCGTCTACGCAAATGATGCAAGTGTACTTCCCCAGCTTTGTGTATCTGCTGTTGCCTTGCTGCTCGGGCTTCTGGTCGATGCGGTTTTGCAACAAACGACGCAACATGCGGCGCCACAGATAACGAAGGCTGCTACCAGCTCCAAGGCTCCAAATATAATAAGTGCAAAATGAACTGTGTCATAATCGGCACAAACGCCGTTGCAAGGGATTCTGTTACTCGCTGTTGACATGCACGTACCGCACGTTTCTTTCTGAAGCTTCAATGCGAGAATGGTAAGGGCAATGGCCGGTACTGCACACACTATTCCAGCTACAGAGAAGAGCATACATCCAAAAACGGCCACTAATCTTCGACGACTTTTACTACCACTGAAGATGCCACAGAATGCTGTGATAGTGAGGGAGACGCCGCAAGCAAGACCAAATCCGAGGTAAAGACGTGTCGTTTTCAGTTGGACAATGGACCACCCAGACACTCCGACGTACCCACCGCTGATCAGACATAAAATAATTCCTAGAAAGAGAAAATTAAATTAGGAATGGCATGAAAGAAAATGCGTGTAGGAAGGATTTATATGTAGCTTTTGGGGGTCACAGTTTTTCATATTTTAGGCAGGAATGACTTTACAGGCGGGTGCAGGGGGTGTTCCACCCTCCAATGCCTGGGCAATCAGAAAAGCGTTTGGAAAAATTAAACAATTTGTTTTCATTAGTCGGAACACTAATTAATAATTATTCATGTCTACCTTGCAAAATTATGTAGTTAAAAATTACGTTTGGCAATACCAGAGTTTGTGGATGCCAGAATCTTGCTTACGCCTGTGATTATTAAGGTGTTTGGGAGGAACGAGTCGTTACTGGCAATGGATGTGTCATTGGCATGAAAGGCATTTTTGCGCACTCACAGTATCCTCACAACAAGACGCAGCACATCGTCAACCTACCAACTTCAATACTATTGGCTACTGGAAGAGAAAGCGGAGAAAAGAACGGCACTGTACTGAATTTTACTGTAAATGAATATTTTGTCTAAGAGAACTCGATCTTCTGTATACTACACCAGTTTTACTGCAAGATAGAGCCCAAACGGTCGCGGCTCAGTGGCCCTCTAGTGAGGTTTTTTGCTATCAACACCTTCCGTCAAGCTACACTGTCAGTGTATTCTGTCGTGGTCTTCGAGGAAGTTAGGCCGTCTGTTAGAACGGCGCATCTTCCGAAGCACTAATAATCCTAACTTTGTTCAGTAAAACACAAGAACAGTAATTTCGCATGTTGACACTCTTTATTTTCTGATGGGAGTCTTTCTATGGTGTTTTTGAGAGCAGGGCGATCACTGACAGAAAAGTGGGGGAAGGGCTTTCGTTTCTGACTGGCAGCAAGAAGTGGAACCATGACAAAGTCTCCATTGAAGGCTAGCTTTTAGATTTCAGTCACTGACCCTCACAATTGACAGAAGCGGCATGCTGCAGGCTTTCAAATCAGTTTATGGCATGAGTATATTGCTGCAGACGACTTTTTTTTAAAACTCTGGTTCATTCAAGGACGTTTTTACGGGGGGGGGGGGGGTGTCATTGTCATTCTCTCTCGCTCTCCCCCCTCCCCCCCTAAATGCAATGTTTGGCCAGTTGGAAAATCAGTCGGCAAATCAGGCAGAGAAATGACATAATTTTTTGGCTAAATGGAAAATTATGTCGGTAAATTTCTGGTTAACACCCCTCAAACTTTTATATTTCCTGACGGCTCTGGGTTCATTCTACTTAGGTTGATACGTGACAGTATTGGACTGTCAGTGTTAGGCACATTAGGGCCGGAAATAACAGGAGGGAGGTGAGGGGGAGGGAGAGGTTGACAGTCCCCTACCCTCCAACCAGTCGGAAAAACTGGAGGTGGTATGACGCTACGAATAAAAGTGTGTGAATAGCAAAATAAAAAAAACTTCTCACACTTTGAAAAAAAGGAGGTTCAAGTCTTAATTGTAAGCTTTACACCCTACAAAAATTCCTCAGTGCGCACTGTCTTTTTAGGACAAAATGTCAGAAACTTGGATTGATGTTTATTAAAAATACTTATAAATTCTATGGTCTTACCTAGAATGAGCAGCTCCATGGATGCTTCAACACTTCTTCAAATCTAGTTTTAAAAAATAATAAATAATAATAATATATAATAATAACAATAAAGTATGTACATGTAAAGAAACGGTTAAAAACCTCACAGTAGTAGGGACAAAGTCCATAAAGACTTGTATGTGCAAGCAAAAGTTCATTATACCATTTATGTTTGTTATGTAAAAAAATTAATGCAGTAATGTTATATATTTGTTAATACGTATGAAGTAGATTCTAAAAATGTATGTGCTATCGTACATTGTAATGTATTGATTACATTGTTTGAGAATCCATTAAAAAAATTTTTTCATATCATTCCAATTTCTAATATTTCTCATCTCGAGGAGAAGTTTGTTAAAGTGCAGTGGTATCTGATAGTTCATACCACTTTTTCCATATTCAATGAACCAGTTGTTGTTTCTTAAATTTCTATGTGTTTTTACTTATTTTCCAATCTGTAATAATGTTTTGTGAGAATGTTCCAAATTAGTGACTGTTCCACATCAAGAACGTCAAGTCGTTTATGGAGCTTCACTGTATTGGTTCTTTTTTCCATCTTTAAATAACACTTTTGCAGACTTATTAGCATTTTGTTTGGTAGTTGTTATTGGAGACTTTTTTTAGTTGTACCATAAACAGCAATTCGGTAATTAATTTTCGACATAAGCAGTGCCTCAAAACTTTATTTTTGTTCTTTGTGACATGTAATTATTTTAAATTGTAAAGGGTGGGAATAGTTCTTATTTTGATTTACTAAGTTATTTATGTATATGTGCGCCTTATTTCCATTTTTGGTCTAAAATTTGGGACGTAGATATCTTGCATTAAAAACTTTCCTAATTGGTTTACGGTGACATTTTTTTCCTTCATTACAATGTTGATTATATATTGTGATGTCATAATGAACATGTTGAATGTGTGATTTGATGATTGGTAGGAATCATTTGTCCATACTAAGAATAGGATCACTGTCCTGATATGTACACAATGATTTGTTATAGTAATCATTTTGAAGGATTGTTACTGTAATTATATTTGCAATCGTTGTATTTGCAATTTGAATTCACGTCAGTATAAACTGATGCCACGAAGTGTGTGAACTCCAGGCGTTCAACGCTGGACAAACTGAATAGGCTTCAACACGGTTAAAGAAACGGAAATTATCTTTAAATGTTAGTAGGAAACAAAGAAACACAATGAAGCCAACTTTGTGGACAACTAAGAATAACAAGTGTCGTAGTGATAGTGTTGAGTGAGCTACTGTGTTACTAAAGTGTAATCAATATCAGTAAATGTTTACCTGCCCCATAAATTATTTAACATTGTTCTGACGTTAGGAATGAATTAATAAAAAGTACCCAAGAACTCCGAATACCACAGCAAATGCACAGTTGCATCTTAAAGTGGTGTTTTTAACACAAATTTCTATGTATTGAAATCACTTTGGCCTGGCACGACAATAATGTCAACATATAAACTGTGGGCTTGCATGGTGAACTCTTTAGCTACAACCCTTCCCACAGACCTTTCAATATAACCAAGCAAAGTTAGGTAAGTTCAGACATAACACAATAAGGTTACAGTTGTAGGTGTTGTAAAATGCTGCGTCAATTACAGGTGTTGTAAGATGGAACATCTATTATAGGTGTTATAAAATGCAACGTGTTGTGGCAAGGCCTATGTGTTTTGGTAGACGCTTTATTTCTGTTCGGTCAGTGCATTTGGAAGCCCAATCCAAAGGCCCAGGTTCAATTCTCGAGTTGACGGTGACACGTGAATTGTTTCTTATAACTACTGCTCATTTTGTCATTCTTGGTGTTGGCTGCATTGTGCCTAATTTTCGTTTCTTTGACTGAATTGTCTTAAAATAGTAGGGGAAAGATTTGTATGTAGAATTTCTTCCTCTACTTTCGATAACACCCTGAAGCTGACTATATTTGCCTCAAATATGCTTTCAACAATTTTTTTAATACAATCATGATATCAAACGCACAATTGCAAAGAATAAGACAATGTAAGCTTTATGGCACGTTTATACGACGACTCGCATTTGCATTCTCGCAACTGGAATTTAATCGTGTTGGCAAAGGTGTTGTTGCCGTGGTAACACCATTACCAGGCTTAGCTAAATCCGATGTTGTTTGAGTAAATGCTTGCAGTGTTTTAATCCGTGACAATAAGATAAAGAATTCTGTTGCCGAGACAGTTTACCTAGTCGCTTCTGAACTTCTATTATTGACTGTTCGTTACGAGCTGGCAGATCTAAAACTGCCGCCATGTTGACATTTCAGGTGATTTCTAGCTTCTAGCTGCGTGAATGCAAATTCGGTACTTAAACGCACCCTTCAACAGAGAGGCGCAGGAGCCCCCCCCCCTCCCCGTAGCTGTAATAATCTAGTCTTGTATGGTAATTATCGGTGTCAAGTGAGTGATACCAGTTCCAACCAAGCTCATACTAAAGATCTCTAAAACAAAACTGAATTTTTTCCATCAGCTTTTTTGCTTTAGAAGTCATGATATCAACCGCAAAATTTTTTCCGCCAACCATTTGTTTTAGTACGACGCCGTGACAAGGCCAAGCTAAGCTTAAATCGACACTTATCTTGTTGAACATGGCAACACCACTTGCTTACACCACCTTGTGTTGCAATTCTACTTACCAGCAAATGAAAATGTCCTGTAATTTTGTCCTCGAGTTCTTCCATCACCAGAATTTCTGGTGAAATCCACCATCCATGTTTACCAAGTCTCAATATTCTTAAATAATAATACTTTTAAGTTTGCACCATGATAGATTTAAAATAAAACCAATTCCTTTCTGCAATGGTCGATGCTGTCCTGTTTAAATGATATCACGTCTACGATTCGTGTTATCTACTGTATAAACACATGCTGTTGATTTAGTGCGACGGGTGGTTTCCCTTAATGGTTGCCTAGTTACAATGGCACAGGTTTTTTTTTTTTACTTTGAATGTGCATTTATATCTAAGAGAAAACTCGCCAACATATTAAAAACCAATACTAATATCTGAGAAATGAGAGCTTTGACCAGCCCTTTTTCGGTTACAGATAAATTCCAAATGAAAGGGAGCTCGCCCATTCTACAACCAACTGCAACAGTGGGAGTTAAAAAAATTGTATACCTCCTAATTATTTTACGAAACCTCTCGCGGTAGTTTGGTTTCAGTTTAGCACAAAAGGTGTATTAATACAGTGGGATTTGGATCCATCTACAAAAAAGGTTTGTCCTGTTAAAGGCACATACCATACAAACGTGTGAATATTTTTCGATACTGTACATTAAAGAACAGTAAGGCTTTACTCACCTCCCATTCGTAATTGTTGCCCATTTCCCCCCAACCCGTGTCTTTTATAATCCTAGTACCACTTACTGCATATCCCTACTCGTATGATCAGTCAGTGAAACAACATTTGACCGTCACCCTCCCTAATCCATATGGAACAAGAATTAGTCCATTGGGTGAGTTATCATGTTGCTGCCCCGTTAAATGCAATGAGCCCTGCCCGGTGCGATTAAAGGGCAAGGTGCAAGGAGTTTTTAAATAAATTATTGGGGTGGGGAGGAAGGAGGGGGTTCATACATTTAGGGTTTTTGTGTATGCTGTGCAAGTTGGGAGGAGGGGGGGGGGGAATTGGGTTACCATCCTCCTCCCCACTTTAGCGGTCCATACGTAATGATCTGATTTTTTTTTATTAAGTACTACATACACAAGGGGAAAGTGTGAGCTCACGTAATTTAGAAATTCGACAACCTTTACGAACACAAAAAAATGTTCCCCTACCCCGACCAGAAAATCTTACGCTTAATAGCACATAGTAGCCTAAGAGCCGAAAATAGAGAGGGGGGAGGAGATACCTCCCCAGACGTCAGACAGTTGTACGAACTATAAATAGCACTCCCCGCAAAAAACAAAATCCTCAAAGGTCCTCTTGCCACTCCCCTCCCCCTAAACAAAAAAGGTCCTGAAAAGTCCACTCTTCCTCTATAAATTCATTAATTCACTCTTGGCTTTGTGAGGGTTTAGCAAACTAAATGCAGCTGAGTGACAGTTCCCTAGCCTCCAACCCAACAGGACGTAAGATCGAATCATGTCTACTGGAACTCTAAAAAAACGACTTGGTTTGTATATGTGTGGGGATCTGTATATGTGGGGATGGGGGTATCCATTTACTGTGTCAAACTTTTCAAATAAACTTTTTATTCAGGAACACAAACACGTAATGTTTAAACACTAATAGAAGATACATTTGGATTAGTTAGTTTGTGAGACCTTCCAAAGCGTTTGGGTTTTTTGCTGGAAGATATCCGTTGGGTTAAAGTAGTTGACGGCGGATTATCTTCTTTCGGAACCACTGATTGGCTAACAGAAGATACTGAGTCGGGGATATTCTTGTAGTATTTGTAGCACATCAAGTAGGATATTAGACAGATGACGATTTGAGCACATGCTAGTCCCACAAGGACGCCCAGCCACACTTTGTATCCGAATCGGCATAGAGGATTACAGAGGTCATCCCTCGGATCTTGGCACGGGGTACATTCGGTATCTTCCATTAGTAATTTCTGAATGATCAAAGTGATCAAAGCGATCGAAATGAGTTTGTTGATGGCGTGTACTATAGTCGTCATTGTAAAGTTGCATTTTGTTCTGACCATGGCCCACCTAGCCAGTAGCAAGCCACACACGACTCTTATTGCCGACCAAGCCATGCCCAATTCTGCAAAAGTGGGGGTTTCCATCTTGTAATGCATCATGAACTCGTAGAGAGTGATACCGTGAAGACTGCAGCTCACGAGTCCCAGCAGCACTTCCATCACGGCTGAAACAAAAAAATCAAAACATTTATAATAAGCACTACGTACTGTTATTGTGTGTGTGTGTGTGTGGTAATACTACTTGAGTTGTACCAGAACTTCCTAGAGTAAAGGCCGTATGAGGACGCGCCAAAAGAGGAGACTGTAGGAGTAGAAGGAAAGCATGTTTGCTAGCTGCTGCCATCCTAACACCAAGTGGCGAAATTTTAAACTAACCGAAGAGGTTTCCAAAGTCTACCAACCGATGACGCTACTTAGCAATGCTGCCATGCCGGCATTTTTGGGGCCATTGTGGAGCGGCCTTTGCTGTAGGAAGCTCTGGTTGTACGCATAACTTTTCCAGCTAAGCTGTAGACTTAAACACACCCTGACTACTAGTTGTACCCATGGTTGATTGTTACAAACTGGATATATCTTCCATTCCAGACAATGTCAGCACTCGTCGCACTTTACGTGCTGTTATCAGGTTTTGTAGGGTGACGGGTCGTTTTGAGTGTTGACAGTTTTCTTACCAGCCCGGAGGCTGGTCTCTGGGGTTTGCTAGTGGTGGAGTTGAGTTGAGTTATGGCATATGTGTGTAGTAGTGTAGTTTGTCGTAGTGTTTAGCTATGTTTATCGTGAGCGCATGGTGCCAGACCACTAGGCTCAAATAAAGAATAAAAAAAATAAAAAAAAAAAAATATCTTCCATTGTTACGAACATTGATGGTTGAAAGTGCAGGATAAGTGATTTACTTATCGTACGCTTCTGAAATTAGATTGTTGTTAAGTGAAGGTTAAGTGATGGTGGCTAGAGCTTCGTAATCAATCATTCAAGTGATTTCCTTACTTTATTTTATTTCACTGAGCCTAAAAGCCTTTACGCCATGTGCTCTCTACTAACCACTACTTACAGCTAGTTGAGACTACTTACGCTAACACAACTCACTCCTGTAACCCCGACCCATACAAGGACTGCACCACTGACATGGCCTATGCACCCCATACTGACCAAATGACCTTACATTACATTTCCTTATCCTAAGCTTTTAAACAATAACTTCGATTGTTGTGCAATGGGAACAAGTCACTTATACCCATGGTTTGCAACAATGCCCCAAATACTCACATGGCACAACAGAACTCTTCGGCCTTAGTGGAATATAAATCGTCTCCTCCTCGGCATTGTTGCAAACCTGGGTATAACCATTATTTAATGACGATGACTTTTGACTAGTAAACGCCAGCAGGAGAATTAGTACTACTAGTATTCAGTCTGGTTTTTGTAATTTAACATCACACTTTATAATTTTTTAGGCAATTATCTTACAATTTATTATCAGCGATCTACGAGCATAAATCATTTTAATTTTTATCGCATTATTCTTTTAGAATTGCGATCGTTTGGTATAATTATTAGCAAACGATTCAAAAGTAGTACGTGCAGATGCACAGAGTCATGTGTGGTTGTGGCTGTTCTTATAGGCAAACTGGAGAAGCCGCCGACCCAGATGTCTTTTAGCCAGTATGACGTTATTTTCGCTGCTCTATATAAATCAATTTTCAATCACTAGGTGCCTTCCCAAGCTGATAAAACACCTCGCACTAAGTGCTTTTCAGTTGGAAATTCAACTCGTGAAGGAGAAAAATCAGTAGTAAACAACTTACACCTGCAAATTTTGGTATTTCACTCTTTAAGTTCCCAGCTCCCGCAAGCTGAGATATAAAATTATAGAAAACAGCAAAGGGCCAATCACCGATCCTTGTGGCACGCTAAACACCTTTATGCGATATTTATTTCTGGCTCCCGTTATTACTATTAGTCAGTTTGTAACCCAAATGAAAACGGAATGGTGTTAGGCGACAGTACATACCTAGGAAGAGTGCATTCAGGTAGTATAAATCCACACATGCTACACAGCATTTAGCCTACGGGAAAAAAAAAAGATTTTTATAATTAGACTGATGGTTCCAAGCTTTGCTTATTCAAAATGTGGTCATAAACTCTCAAAATGCGATTATTGACTTAGAATGTGACTGAAAACTTTCTTGACTGTGATAACGACATTATATGTTGCCACTGAATCGTCAGCTTGTTTATTAAACATGTTTGTGCACTTGGCTCCTTTTGTTTGTGCTGCTAACTGCCTTTTTATTCTCCCTAAAAAATCTTCTCTAGTCCTTAGCAAACTCTAGAACCGATTCTTAATAAACTTGTTGTGGTGGGCTTATGGAAAAACAGCCAACAACACCTACAAGATCAACGGAATACTATACTCCTGCCCAAAACTTCTCACTCTTCCTTAACAGGCATTTTAATTCCAGTTTTGTAATCTTTCGTCCTAAAATTGTCAGTTCGGTGGAAGTTAAGTCATCGTTCAACGCGACCGATGAATCCATCCAGAGTTAGCCGATAAGCTCTTACTTCGTGCCCACTCAAAAACGAGGTGAAAATCGGCCTCCTCTTCAGATTGTTGTGGCTGATTAGTCCCACATTTCCTTGCAAATCCACCAGTCGCGTCGTTGTGTGACGTCACTTCCCCAATTTTGGACACTCCGTGGGTAACGTAACACTCCATGACGTCAAATGTTGAGCCAAAAAAAATGAACCAATAGTTTCACGATTTGATGGATTAGGTAGCTTTGGTAGGTACTGACTGAAGCTTCTAAAACAAAGGACGTTAATATCGTACTGTTTCACACGAGTTAGTAGTAAATGTAAATGTTTTTCCGTAGTTATAGCGAATTTAATTCCGTAGTTAGAAGCTATGATTAATCTGAAATTTCAATGTGATGTTGGTTTACGTTCTGCTCAAAAGTGAAAGTTAATAATGAGAATTCTAGGCTAAACACAAACTTTTACTCCGGGGGGGGGGGGGGGGTCATCGTTAATAGAAACTTTCTAAGGCCAGTTGCACGGCCTTGTTACACCACCCTTTTGGGTTGTCATAATGGTCAAGTGGTGGTAGTCGTTTCTTTTCGTCACAGTTCTAAAACTAAGTGCTGCATCGCACTAACGTAACATAAAACAACTTCTCGGCCAGGGTATCCCCATGAGGCCGGAAACGATGCCAAACGTTCCAATTTGTCAAACTGGATGTTCCACCCATTAGAATTGTGGGCTGTGAAGGAACCAGGAAGTGCATGCATTTCATTTGCCAACAATACAATTTGTCAAAAATTCTTCTTTACCAGTGGCTATCCTAGCATGGTCAGCACGCAACTTGAAACAGTGGCCGCTAGTGCTGCTAACTGTCTGTTTGTCACTGAAGATTCGAGAGGTGCAAAGGCACCACTGAGCCTGCCGGCTTTCAAAATAAGGCATCACTTATTTAAAGTAAGTCAACTCGGACCCTACTAAGCGATAAACATGAAAGGCCAAGTTCATAATGTCTCTTCTCCTAAGGAAGGTCTGTTAAAGATGGAATGTAGAGAAACACTGTGTTGAACTGCCTCAAGTCTTTCAATGTCTTTCTCAAAGTAGGGACGCCAGGCCTGGACACAATATTCCAAATAAGGGTGCTTTCTCAAAGGAGGGACGCTAAGTCCCACTCCAAACAGGGAAAACTGTGTTACAGACCTCAAAGGGGGAGGGGGCAGTTGATCATCTGCACACCCGACTTCCCCGTAGATTCGCCACTGTTGTGTATAGCTTTAATTTATTTTCAGTCAAAATGACCCAAGGGCATTTACATATATATATTTATTTCACTTAGGAGCAGACTTGATGGAGGCATTGTTAGGGAGGATTAAACAAACGAAGCTTGAACAATCAGCAAGAGCAAAGAAAAAAGGCCAGCCGCCGACAATGAGAACGGATACATGCTCTAACAATTACAAACAAACACTATTACTTCAATAATGCTGACTATTACAGCTGAGTTGAATCAGCGGGAATCAGCTAGACCAGCTTGGGGGACAACTATAGTAATAAAAACAAAATAACAAGTACATAACAACAATAATGAAAACAGAAAATGTGACGAATAAAGTACTACTAATGTATATAGCTGTATAGGTACAAATATATAACATAAATCGAGGAATACATGTGTATATAAAGATATATACAAATAAACATATACACAGGAATATGTTATATTATTCAACATATTTATAATACATATATTTCTCCTTAATGCAGGGTTTTGAGTATTGCACAAATATTTAACTAGTTCTACTTTTAACATTTTCCAAAACAAAAATATATCACTTACCATTTTGTTAGTTAATTTCAGATGGGCTATGCAGACAGCAGACTAATGACACTTCTGCATACCCAAACTAAAACTCTCTTTAAATGATTCATTATTTTATGATTTTTAAATATTAGGTCAGTCAGTGGGGAATCCGTGGTGCAAGTTACGATAACTGTCAGTGCCTCTAAAAAAAGATGATTCCACGATCTATGATAATGATTTGTGAAAGAGAACATTGCCTATCTCTGGAATCATATCTTCTTATCACAAAGAGATTGACGAGAAAAAATATGCATCAGGTAACCACTCAAAAAACGTGTGGTGTAATGTCTTTGTAATAATAAGTCGTCAAACTTACGCAAACCTAAACAAGGACATAAGATGTCCAAAAGGTGTCCAATCGACTCAACGTACAAAACATCATGTCCAAATTACTTGAAAACAGAAAAAAAATAGACAGCTATTCAGAGGACTGTTGGCTGTTTAGTGGATCTGACCATAACCCAGAAAACGTCCACCCGAAGGGGGTTGGGGAAGGGGAGGGAGGGAAAAGGGTCATACCAGTGCACAACTCAATGCGTGCAGGTTGGGTTAAGGCTTGTTCGCAATTGAAAACGGAGGCATTTGTTCGCATTACCTGACTTCCTCTCTCACAACCCGTTTATTTCAACCCTTTTTCCCTCTATGTCCTCCTCCACCACCCCCTGCACACACACACAATCACGGTCTCACCTAGAATTTTGTATGGTGATAGTTGAAGCTGTTAGTTTGCACTTTTTCACTCCTCTGCACTGGCCCTCAGGGCACAGCTCACCTAGCTACGACAGGGAAAGGACCCCTCAAAAAACTTAAGAAAGCTCCTCCAACTTAGGCAAGGCAGATGTCATTCGCACTACAGCTATCCTTCCCTAAGTAGGCAGGGCCAGACAAAGTCAGGAGAGGAGAGATGGTAGTGCGAACAAGGATTTTGGATCACACCAGGACGCATTGTGGACGAGTAGAATTTAAACATCATTCAAACAGTTTGGCAGATGCAGTTTACTTTCCTAAAAAGAACAAACACCAGCAGAGGACAAGATTGGGAACTTCCATGCAGCATGCACGGGTCCGGCTAGTTATAGTCACTAATATCACACTTTCCATAATAATTTGAGGGCATAAATAAGCCAGCGTACTTACCATTTTCTTCAACGACTCTGAATCAGCCGTCTCTCAATCTCGATCACGTCTTGATTTTAAGGATACAGGGTAGATTGTATTTTTTCATATCTTCATTCATACAGTTCTTCGTAGATGTTTTGTTCCACAGGTTTTGTTGTTTAATGATTCGCTATTAAAACTTGCATCAAAATAAGCAACGTACCAGGTTTTAAATAGTTAACTGAAGTTGATTACTTAACAAGAAACGATCATTTTTGTAATTCATATTGATTATCTTCGCTGATTAGATTCACTGGTTTTTATTTTTTCTTCTTCAATATACCACATGGAAGATGACTTTAGACGGGCGTCAATTTCTAACCACAAATGGGCATCCTATTACGGACATCCAGAAGTTGTTTTTTTTTTTTTTTAGACAGTTCGTATTGATCCTGAGCACAACTGGACCTTTTGGACCACTTGAGTGTTGCATGGGTAGCTTCGTTCATCTTTATCAGGCCCTACTACAGTACCGGCTGGATCTTGTATGAAATATAGCGCACGCGACTGGATTGGACAATGTGGCCAATGATGGGAGCGATGTGTTCCATTGCCGCTTTCTGTCAGCCGAAAGCAACACTGACGGTACAAAATTACCGATGTTCCTTCCCTTGCAACACTTTCCGGATATACAAACGTGTCGCTTTTTTTTTTTTGAAAGCGTAGGCTAGAGAAATAACTTAACTGTGGCTGAGTGATAACTTAACTATTTAAAAATTCTTTTATAGATAATAAAAATTTGCCACACAAATCTACGTAAAAATTAAAATTATTACTTTGAAAACCCTCACTACCTGCAGTGGTTTAGTGGCAAAAAAAAGTAAGGGAGCTCTTCACCCCCCTCCGTGCCCCCCCCCCCAAAAAAAATAAATCGGTAATAAAAGCAAACCAGAAACAAAATGAAAATTCACAATTCACGATTATAATTTACGAATGTAATTATAACCTCACTAGTTCACATGTGCACAGCACAGTAAAACAATTGGTTTAAGGATTTGGGGAGGAAGGGGTGATACGAGAGATAGCAGTACGTGCCGTCAGGTTAGGCTTTTACTCTACTCTCTAGAGATAGTGCGCATATCGCTTCAGTCGGCTGTCGCTGCCTAGAAAAACAAGCTGCCTGGGATAAAAATCGAACAATATTTTATTTTCAAAATGTAAGGGAACTCCCTCTCTAAAAAAGTATGGCTTGACAAGCGATGGGAGCTTTCTAACTCCAACAAGACGCTCCCCATAGACTCGTACAGATCACTGGTACAGCCTTTCAAAAGAGGGTGGTTTCGATTTCCAACAGTGCTCGAGATGAGGTTTGAAGACGCAGTGTCTTTTCCTTCGGAAGAAAGAACAGTTTCCCCCGAAAATTCAAGTATTTTCAAGAATACTGTAACTTTCAACGTCTCTGGTGGTGTTAAGTGTGAGTTTTTCCTATGTGTTTACAGATCCCATTGTCGCACAAATAAAACCAGAAACCCCAACAGGAAATTCTGGAGTAGGAAGTGGGGATTGGGCCTCAACCAAGACGGGAGAAACATGCGCGTGATAGGTAGACACAACAGCGCCAGCTAACTAACTTCTAACAAACTTCTGACAGCAGGACCCGGGGTGTGGGAGGGGCGTGTACAAGGGCTTCGGCTACAAGCTGAACCTAGAAGAAATAGAAAAATTAGCCCAACAGGTCGATGACAAAACGACGCAGGTCGTTCTCAACGCCAAATAACACTTGACATTTGGCCATTACGTTTTCACAGTAGAAAGGGGAGACAAAGTTCACACGGGCCATCCGTGTATAAAACTAAACTCCTACTTAAGACACCACTTACAGTATTTCTCCCGGAAACGGAAACTCCTGGGATAAACGCGAGTAGGAGTTGGCAGTCCACTCAGTAGGATCCAAAAAGACAACTCCTATTTGCTTAAAAGTGTGTCAGGAAAAGTGGGTCTGTAAACTTAATTTATGACCGGCCCCACGCATAGCACAGGCTTCCTCTAGTAAATAACTAAAGGTCAGTATTTTCGGATAGTAGTGAAAATGAGAGATTTAAAAACGGTTGAAGTGGCACTGTTTATTTTTCAAAAAAAAAATACAAATAAATATCTGACGTGCCTCCTAGATTGTATGTTTCTAGGCATGAATCAAGTATAAAGCATGAACACCAGGATAACAACTGGATATTTGGTAACCTCACAGCAACCAGGATAGCAAACTTAAACCAAAGACTTTTTTTTTCACACGATGTTGTAGTTACTTCAGCCTCTCTTGTTTATAAGTTTCAGCTTTGTCGGGTATCCATTCCTTAAGAGAAAGGTTTGGTTTACTAGTGTTCACTTTGAGTTGGTGTCCTTTTTTGCCAAATGGAAGCGGGGCAACATTCAAGGTGGTACCAAAGAGGCGAGTCAGGCAATTGCGAGCAGCCATTTCTTCTGCATCGTCTAGTGATTCACCGGGACCTGAAATATAAAATTCACAATTAGTTACGTTTCCGAGTATTTAACAATTTTCAAGCCGTGACAAATTTTACTTTGAAAAGTTCATGGCGATAGAAAAAACACCATTACGAACAGATGCCAAACAGCACAGTATCTTGCCAATTTTCAACTGTGGTGTGCAGTCTGCCTTCATCAGTCACGCTCTGTATTGTAAAAGCTCTGCCGTACATTGTTGTACCTTGCTGCTCACAATTTCAATTGAGCGGTTTTTGTAGCCTCCTGTATTTATCATCCAATACTTGATGCGAAATGATTTTTGGTAAAGACTCATTTGGACTTATTAGCCCGATAAATACAGGAGGCTACGGAACCCTCTCAATTCAAACTGCAGCAACAATGTAGGAGCTCTTAAAATACAGAGTGTGTCTGATGAAGACAGACGTCCTCGTGTGGCGTGCAGTATGTTGAAAATTTGTAAGATACTATGCTGTTAGCTTGCTGTCACCGTAAGACGTGTTTTAAACACCAAGGGCGCCCGCAGAACAGTCAAAAGGGTGGGTTCGAAAATTCAGAAAGGGCTCGAAATTGGCAGCTAGAAATATAGAATGGCGTATTTATTTCGCAGATGCAGGCTTTCAGAGCCGAGTTGAATTGAATTGTTTCAACGTAGCCAGCAACAATCAACTGCGTGCATAAAGCTTTGTTCCGCGATGCCATAGCTGTAAAAAAGAAGGTTACATGATTGAATTTTCACTTATTAAAATGTACACGGGTAAAAATTGATGATTTTTAATAGAAATATGAAATGTATAATTGAGAAAATTGCATCTGTTTAGGTGCTGTTGTGCTTTACGTTTTAAATATATGATTGGTTAAGCACAACAGCACCTAAACAGATGCAATTTTCTCAATTGTACATTTCATATTTCAATTAAAAATCATCAATTTTTATCCGTGTACATTTTAACAAGTGAAAATTCAATCATATAACCCCCTTTTTTAAGGCACACTTGACGTATTTGCTTGTTTATCTGTTTTCTAAACACACTTCTGCCCAGGGAGGGATTTTCTATCACAGAAAATTCTGCGTTAATACAGTCATTTGCATACTTGAGCTAATCTAGCATTATACACAATGACTTTATTCTCATTTACTCACAAATTTAGTTTATTAGATCGTCCCCCTTCCAATATCTAACATAATTTACAGTTAAAACTAATTTCTAAACACTCAAACGTTCAAAAAGACAACGCTATTCATGAACGGGGAACGCATGTATTGCCACCATTTTCCAGAAGTCGGCAAGTTGGCATCGTTTTCTGTTTTTCCTGGAGAGAGTGATACATGCTGGAATAGTTTCAGTGTGGATCATTCTCTCCAGGAAAAAAAGAGAAAACGATGCCAACTTGCCAGCAACCGGATAATAGTGGCAATACACGCACTTCCCAATCCTAGATTGGTGCCAGGATCGAATTGTTTGACAAGGCCTAGTAGCTTAGACACCGGGATGGCCAAAAACTAGTCGCATCAGGCACTCTAACTATGGATATACTGTAAGAAGACCGTGGCTGTTTAATGCTTCTAAAGTTCAAGACTATATCGTATTGGGATCATGGCCTCCCTTGCAGACAGATGCGTATTCTGTATAACTAAAAAGGTTGTGTATTCTCCAGGGTTGATATTTAGTTAGAAAAATAGTGTAAAACATTGCATACGGTTCCGACATACTACCTTTATTGCTTTGAACTTTGTATGAATGCACACGATCGATGCTTCAGCTAGTAATTTACAAACTGTAAAAGTGTAAATATTGATTGCTATTGTGCCTAATTTCTTGCTACGTCAGTTAAGAAAGCTGAGATTCTTCATGCTACAGTTAATTAATAGTCAGTATTGGTCGTCGGATGCAACTGCCATCAGTTGCATCCGACGGCCAATACTGACTATTAACTGTAGCATGAAGAAGATTCAACTGAGCAGTTGAACAATCACTGCCAGCACTGCTCAAATCGCTTAAAGGTACATTCCTTCCAAAAGGCTTTCCTGTGTGGCTCAGTTTTGCTTCAGATCAGACGCATGTAAATGTTACAATGGCATTCATTTTTCATTTTTTTACCGTATGAGAAAATTTTGTTATATTCAATCTAACCTATGTACATGTTGCAAAAGCTATTTTGGGCAGGATGCTCGAATTTAGTGAGAATGTTGTATGTCCTTTTAATTGCAGAGTGACTTTGGTTGTTGCAAGAACGGGTAGTGAAGGGAGTAATGCATCTATCCGTACCATGAAGGGGATAATTGGTATTCACTCAAGTGCAATCGCGGCAGAATTACCGTGCTGCATCACGAAATTGATTATTTGGTTCATAAAGACACTCTCTGATTGGTGTAGGGGATAAAACTGGTCCCACTCCCTCCGCAAACATGCCTCGAGAGTTCTCTTGGACGGCCCAGGTCTGGCACCACAGTTTCATGCTCGTGTTTCTCTTGCTTGCTTGTCTCAATACTCGATGTCATGGCCTGCCTAATATTGGTATGTCACTTCCACTTACGACGGCCCTATTTCTGGCGACATTGCCCTCTTACTATTTCCACGTGATGTTGGTAGCCGACCCACGATGGCATGGGTTCTTTGGCGGTTCGCCAAGTAAATGTTCCCTAGGTCCCTATGACACCTGGTACATCGATTCAAGACTCATTTTCCAAAGGGAGGAATGCAAGTTAGGTCATTAAAGTTCCTAACGTACTAGTTACGAAGTGCATTAACTCAACAGGTAAGCATGACGATCCCGAAGTGCTCAAGCTTACGTGAACCAGGTCCAAACGGGGTTACCACTGCTGTGTAATTAAATCGGGTCAACATCAAATTCTGCCACCGATAGTCTAGGGCCAAGTGAACTACAATACAAATCAAAAGCTGTGGAATGTTGGTTGTCGCTGTGACTGTGTTTGGTCGGATATACATCACTCTTTCTCGATACCTACAATTTCTCTAGTCAGGGATTAACGCGGAAATCACATGTCTCACACCTTCTGCATGTAGAGTACCTATCATAGTTTCGAAGAGCAAAAGATACGACCACTCTGGTTTGTCTGAGACCAAAAGGAAAAGTGAAGACTTGGTTGCAATGCCTGCTGGGATGTGAGCAGGAGTGCCTCCTGGTGAGGAGCTATTTAAGCCTTGATTTTAAGGTTTGGGTATAAAGCATTTAAAATAAACGATTTAAGCCAATAAGGCAATAACAAAAGGGAAGTATTTTTGGATGAAGAGAAAAAAATATTATACCTATATAAAAAATATTTTCGAATCAGCAGTGACTGAAGTAGGCTAGAGTACCAGATGGCAATGCCAGAAACGTACGTGTACTTCATTCACCTTATAATTGAGGCTGTTTAATTTGTGGGACCGAAACCTCAATTCGCGTAACATTCTGGCCAGTTTGGTATTTGTACCTTGTTATGAAAAAATCTTAAATCTTACCCATTCCTAAGAACTTCTGATCGCTATAGATTCCAACGTAATAAAGTGCAAATATCGTATTTCTGCCAGCTTCTCGCAAAAGTCTGAAACCAAAGTGTAATGTTAAAAAAGATAAGAGAGCAGCAGAAAACAATGCAATAAGTGTAAAAAGACTGAAATCCAAACCTAAAATGAACCAGGTTTGAATATTCAACAGCAGAGTTTGACACAGATTGAAAGTGTGATACTGTAACAATACAAAGCCCCGTACTCTGTTAACTGCACCTGCAGAGGTAGACTGACACGAAATCTAGTTGCTTTTTGAAATATGCATATTTTTTTCGTTGTCAAAATGTTCAATTCAGATCTAAATGATCCAATACCAACACTGCAGTCGGTCCCGACACACAATACAACCTTCCTTAAATGTTC
>JAHWFP010189048.1:31616-67676 GCA_023313725.1 Lithobius niger
TTAAATTCGTTCATGTGTAGACAAAACAGCAACAGACATTTTTTCTGGGTACTGAACTGATCAATGATGTGAAGAAAAGGCGATTTTTTAAAAAGAATTTTTAAAAGAATTTCTACGGGTGAACTTAAATCTTCGCAACAAGTCTGTCCAGAATATTAAATTTTTTTTCCATTTTCAAAGGGCAAAAATGTTTCAAAATAAACAACTGTCCGCTTGGCACATACCTGGATTCAGGAGGAGCCAGCTTTGCTCTTCGTAAAATATCTATCAAAATCCCCATAGGATTAATGATGGTCCATAATTCATTGACATCTTTACCAATAAGCTGCGTCAGGAGTAAATCCTGAATGAAAATTTCTGCCTTTTCCTGAGACTAGAAGAAAGAGAATTACACAAAAATTATTCAACATAGAAATAAAAACCAAGGTAATGACGTGTTAAAATTTGTTTCATAGACCCTGCCTACTCAACACCACAGCTGAGAGAAAGCTGTGCTGATGAATATCCAGGGACCCTCAAATCCTGGGATAAAATTCCTAATGAGAGATGAATTAAATACCCTACAGCGTTAGAAATGGAGCAGGGCCCTATAAAAAGCAGGGGCTACGGCCCACCTCCAGTTCGACGAGCATGGGCCTTATAAGAAATTGAGGCTATGGCCACACTTCAAATTCGACGAGCACACAAACGGTCGAGATGAGGAGATCGTAGTAGTTGTAGTGCCTGATGACGAGAAGTCGACTGAGACCAGAAAGCAACTGACTGTCGACAGTTTGCATAGATATTGTGGGAAGAATCTTTTTTACTGTGAAAATAAGCGTATAAAAAAGGTGAATATGAATTTTCAAAGTTATGTTACCACCTACTTCAGGGGAATTGAAATAAGAGAGGATTTACTAGAGATTTAACATAGTTAATACTACCATCAATAGCGTACACACAGGGTAGGGGTGGGGGTCCACTCCCCTTGCTCCTTTAGAAAAATGCTCTTTTCGTTTAAGAAAAAATTATTTTGGCATACTGTGAAAGTGTGTAGGCTATCGACCACCAAAATGTGAGAAGAGGTAGGCCAATAAATATTGTGTTTATGTCACCATCACGTTCCAGTGTATCGTAATGTTATTTTATGAAATTTGTTCCAAGACCATGCAAAATGAAAATAAAAAAAAATGGGGCAAACAATTTCTAGGGAACAAATACTTTTTGCGGAGGTTTTTGACTGGTGCGGAGGTTCCTGAAAACCATCAAGTTAACTATGTGTGACCTAAACTGTGCGCATTTAAAAATGTCTATTCTACGGGGTTCTGTGCACATTACCGAGTACCATCATACTACTAGTTGCCGTTTAAGGAAACGCCTTGCTATCTAGCCAGAATTGAAATCACTGCAACCACACTTATAATTGTGGAATGCCACGGCTGGTTTTAATGCATTTAATGATCGGGAACTCCAGTGCATTTGCGTCGCTACTTGAAGTTGGAGCCAGGCCAGTTGAAGTCAGGAAGTGCGAATTACTTTTTTCTGGTCAAAAGAGGAGGGCTTTTGCTGCCGTTTCAGTGTGCAATCGAATCCAATCCTGTAGTTCTCAAGGATTGTGTTACTAAAAATTAATTTTAACGGGAGTAAAAGGGATAAAGTTGAATGTGTCACACAGTCCAGGATTTTTGAAATTTTTAAAGTAGGGATGCAACAAATATAAAATTAACCTTCTAACACAGACAGTCAGACATATTTTACGCGAAAACCAGTTCACAATTTTTGCAAATTTTTGACAGCTTTGAAAAAATGAGTTGAATTCTTACTGCTGTTTTCTTCGCCAAAAATTCAACACATTTTCTCAAAGCTGTCGAAAATTTGCAAAAATTGTGAACTGGTTTCACTGTTTTGAGACTGGTGCGTGAGTGTTAGACGGTGAATGGTTGCCTCTCATAGTAATGCTGAAAAAGTCAATTCACAATAAAATCATGCACATTTCCACAAACTACACACTTACTCCTGTGTCCAGCAAATTTTGAACAACTAAATGTTGTCATCATCAGGCTTTTAAGGTTTTTTTTTGTGAATTGACTTTTTCGGAATTTCATCATGTTCCACAGTACGAACTTCAACGGAGCCATTATTCTATATTTCAAATATAAAATTTACTGAATATACACCCAAACGTATTGCTGTATTTGACCGAAAACCGAATTATTTGGCCCTGTGTCAAATAATGACTGAATAGGCTGTATACTGAATTATTCTGCAGAATACTTCATCGAATGGTCTACCAAATAACAGAAAATTACACCTATGATACAATTGATATATATACGTCCATGACGACGCTCAAATCCAAAATATTTACAAATACATACTTCTTAGTATTTGCGAAATTGTGAATTTTCGACAGGCAGATTAACAGAAACTAGTTAGGCTCTCCTCGTGTGATTCTTCAATTTACGTAAGTACTGCAGCCACATGAACATGGAGTCACATCACGATCACCATTCAAATCAAGCGGTTATCATAGCCGAGTGTATTGGATGGTGGTGGTCTTAATTCTCATTTTTCATGTGCTTCGTGCCGTTTGTGAGTTTCTTACCAAACTCGTATCATGACTGGTCAGGAATTTAGTGGCAGGGTTTGAGGGAACCTTGATGAAGACAAGAGGACAATCTGCCTGTTGAAAATTCACAAGTTCGCTAATACAGAGAAATATTTATTTACATACTTTTGGATTTGAGAGTCATCATGGAAGTACTGTAACTTAAAAGTCTGAACATCCAAAGTAACATGGTGAGTTTTTTCAACATATGATATTCATGAAAATGTGTGAAGTGATTAAGGATAGACAAATTAGTTTACTGGGTTTCCTGATGCGGTAATTATTCAGCCAAAATCAGTATTTGACCGAAACTCATTATTTGGAGCACTTGTCGGCGCAGTGTACATGCAATGCAACACAGTAATAGCAAAAACCACATTCCGTAGACATGTTAACCCTTTGGATCCTAAAGACATACTGGTACGTCCCACACTTTTGATTTACTATACAAAACTGTGGAGGGCAGTACGGCCGCTGTGGCTTAGCCAGAGTCTTTGTTGGACATATTAGTTCACTTTTCAATCACTAGATGGCAGCACCATGCAGCAGAATTTGTTTTTAAGGTTCTAGCTGGAGCGCCTCTTTCGAAGTGAACGCCAACATGGCGTTGTCAGACGAAAGTGAAACTGAAACTGGCGATTTTATTGAAAGTAACACGCCACAGAGAGGCTCGAATTCTGTGCCAGAAAGTGATTACAGTGAACAAATATTATTGCGGCTAATTTGGGGTGTTTATTTCAGACTTGAGCAACTTTTTTTGTCACTAGTATGCTTTCGTTGTACTTTTGTACAAACACAAATATTTCGTTTTTTCCTAAATTTTTACAAAAAGAAAAATTTTTTTTTACATTTTCACCGACGTTTCCAAAAAGTGTGCACTTTCATCTACTAGCTCAAAAAAAAAATTGTGTTAATCGGTGAAAAACTAACAGAGTTCTGGTTTTTTTGTCAGGACCAGCGGACATGCACAAAACATTGTGTCAGGCTCCAAAGTGTTAAAAGACAAATAGTAATGGCATAGAAAACAAAGAACACATTTCATTTATTTTTACCTCGTCTTTTAAAATTGCTCCAACTACTGCACTGTAGGTTTTTGCTAAAGTTGTCTCCTCAGGTGGGAAATCCTGCAAAATATCAATGTGACGTTTATTCCTCAATAATTAGACGAACCCATGACAAGCGTATGGCACTTAGGCCAACTTTAATAGGTCATAAGCTATGTAACTGTACCAATATTTGCAATATGTTTCTCCGACGTAAACAGCGCTGCATCCATCACATGGGACCTTCAACAAAAAACGCTCCTGTCTTCCTCGTTCCCATTCTCTTCCGTTTTTTTCAGCAGTTCATCTTTGACCTTTCCGCACTCTTGCCATATTTATGATCATTCCTTTGAGGTGGGTGACACCAACTGTGATTTTTGGTTTTCTTCTTTCTTCCTACTCTCTCGCTGCCAATTGCGACTCCCTACCATTCTCCGGCTCTTTCTGGTCAAGAGCCCCAGGCAGTATTCTAGTTTTGTAAATCTGACCTTTGTTCTATAACGATGTGAATGCACTAACTCGATGGGTGCTAAGTGGCGCACTACTTGATTAAATTCGTTTTGAGCCATGGCCTTCAATTGCTCAATATTGGAGCACGAGCTCTGCCGAATTGGGGAGCATGAATACCCCATCAGGGCTCCTTTCACCTACCAGAATGTCTCCCCATTAAACAACATAAATAATTAAATACTGTACTGGTTCAAATCACCTTCAGCATTGCCTTCTCTCTTTCAAATTTCCTCCCTCTTGTGTTTCCTTGCTGACCTCCTCAGCATCTCAAGGATCATGCGGGAAGACAGGCTGGGAGACAATTTTACCACATCGAATGATGCCATTATCGCGTCTTTCTTCACTGTTACTGCATCCAGTTCCATCAGCAAATCTTTGGTCTTCGCCAGTCTGCTATCAGACTTCACGTACTTCTTAAGCCTACTTGCTACTACCAAGTCTTAAGCGTTGACTTGGTCCTCCCTTTGCCGACGTAATCACAACGTAATCACTCCCTTCTTTGTGAATTTTAACTTAAACGAAGATCTTCGGCAAACGCTGCAGTGTTTTATGCATAAGGTCTTTGAGACTTTCGGAGTGAAGTCACTATAACCAGATCGTAAAGGGGTGATTTTGCAGATCTCCTTCGCTGAGCACCATATTCAAACCAAACTTATGCACACCTATTTACGTTGTTCTTTGGGCTCAAATGTCAGACTGCTAGAAAGGGGAATCGAACCCACGACCATTGAAACCCAAGGCCAAGGCCGTACCGCTGAGCCATACTGACACGGCCAAAAGTAAACGTCCACAGGCAGTATTTAACATGAGCATGTATACATTTAAACATACACTTTCCAATCGCCACTGGCGGGACGCTTATTTGGCGCGCCACACACCAAGTGAAACAAATGGAACGCACAAATCAAACGTGAATTAAGGATTAAACAGAATGGTAAGCTGACGGCTTAACAAGAGTCAGATAAATGTAGATGCAAGGCAGACCTCAACCTTGGGTTTCAGAGGTTGTGGGTACAATTCCCCACTCACGCAGTCTGACATTTAAATCCCAAAGGCAACGTAAATAGGTTTGCATCTGTATTAATTTAACTCTTGCTGAGCTGTCGGCTTTCCGTCCTGTTTAATATCCGAACCACGATTCCCAAAATGATGTAGTTGCTACCTCTTAAAATTGTTAGTGCCAAATGACAAGAGAAGAAAATACTGTCTGTTGAAAATTCACAAGAATCTGGTGAAGATTCATGTTGTCTGAAATTGTGTTTCCTTTTTTTTCTGAACTGACATTTTATCGATATGAAAAATGTCAGTTAAAAGCAGCTACGGTATTTTTAAAATAAATATTGTTACTCCGTTTGGACAACTATTCTTCATGGTAGTTTTTTTGCAATTTCTTGAACTAATACACAGGGTGTTCCATAAGTATACTGACAAAAGTTGGGTGGTTATAGAGGGCATGGAAACAAGCAACTAACCCCCCCCCCCAATATATGACGGCTGGTGGATTTGAGTTTGCACCATTGCAAAGCATCTATAACGCTGTGAACAGGTACCAAGTTATGCTCCCATATCTTTAGGTGTCTTTGATGTTTCCCGACAAAACGGCTTTTGTCAGCAAACCTTTACAATCTGTAACAGTTTATTTTCGGGTATGGATTATTAGCAGTAGTTGTTCTTCAGTTCTCTGCTGATGAGATCCTGGATGAAGGGTTTAAGGGGCCTTGTAGGTTCTTAAGCACTGAACCACGGGATATTTCATGCTGGATTGCCAGGGATTCATCAGCAGAGAACAGAGCGAGCGCCTTACGAAAAAGTGGCATAGTGACAAGCGGCGAGTGCCGCCTCGTAAATACGGGGGGCCACATGCCAGAGTCGTGTCGTAGTCGTCTACTATTTCCACAACGATCGATACACGTCGGACATTGTAAATAATGCAATCTTGTGGTGGCCTGAAGGGCGGACTATATTAAGGGCGGACTATATTACCATCTTTAGTCAAGCTGCCTGTTGAAAATTCAAAAATTCGGTAGGATTTGTTTATTTTGAATTTGAGCGTGAACTTATCTTTTGGAATTTTTCGAACAGTCAAAGTAGTATGGTTCGCTTTCTCAATTTATTACATAAATTAATTAATAAATTGTAGGTCATCCACAGAACAGACTTGAACATCTGTAATTTTCGGTTAAGCTCTTACTCATTGTAAGAGTCTGATTTTATCGAATGAGTTAAGAGTTGCCTCCACCGCGCATACTACAAACGATTCATTTGCCACTGGTTGTACTTACAGCACAAAGCATTAGATCAGAAACACCGATGTTTGATGCAACATACGCTAAAACCTTCTCAGACATCAGGTAATCATGAACAGCCCTGCAACATAGTGAAAAAATTGTTTTAATTAACTTTGTTTACACTTTACGTTGTTAAATAAAAATAAAAATAACTCACTGAATGCCTTCTTCTGGCAAATATGGGTAACCTATCCTCAAAAATCCTTTTACATAGTTGGAAGTGAAGATATAACCTACAAGATTACAAGAAAGACACTAGTTAATGTCATTAATGCTGTAACAAACAAGTTTTGTATATAATTTGAATAAGGGACTGCACTGGGGTTACCCTCTCAGCTCGGTGCACGACACTTGTTCGGTGCTATCACTCAGAAAGTTACTCACACTGATGCCTCAGATAGCTCAATACTTCTGGGTTATTAATTTTCATCCTCATTGCTTACATTCTGACCACTCTGCAAGCATGGTTGATTGAGAAGTTTCAGCACTTTTAGCAGATAAGATTAAGTGGCAGCCAGTATCGTACACAATTAAAACCACACTACGTTTCGGGAGGACAACCTCCCGTCTTTGGGCATGGGAACATGGAGGGAAAAGAGAGGGGCGAGTCCTGTGACATGATGTTCAGGGTTTTAAACGTAGAAAGTTTTGCAAAAATTCAATAGGCTGGTAAATATATCAAGTGGTTCAAGGGGGTCCTCATAAGTCAGCAGATCAAATCAAAAATAAATAAATAATAATAATATAGAGACAATGCACGAGGCATCCACCTACCCAAATTCCCCGGCGGCAGATGTTAAGTGGGAGAATTACCACCATTATTATAGTTGTTTTTTTCCCCGCATGAGGGAGGTAACCGGAGTAACAAGAGGAAACCCTTGTGCAACGGGCGGGAAATAATCGGAGAAAAACCTGTACATATACACTTCCCATCGCCAGTATTGAACCTGGGGCTGTACGAAGCTAGAGATGTACAGCTGGCACCATGACGCCTATCTGAATCTGACGCCCCAGTGCTCGCAGCTACCCGTGCACCCACAAAAGTGTAAAAAAAAAAATAAACAGGGAATGCAGGCGCCTTACCACCAAAGTGTTGTGTCAAAAAATTGTCACTCAAAACCTGACACCCCAACTGGCAGCAAAATGGACACTCCTCCCAGATGGAGCCACCACTGCCTTTCAGGTATTACCTGTTTCACATTGCTGAAAGTCCAAGCTAAAACACTGTTGGTGTAATGACGGTACTTTTATCGTCGCCGACTTGACTGCCAAATATTTTTCTTTTTTTGCTTTAAATAAAACGTTTCCTTGGTCCTGTGTGCTGTTCGTGTCTGGCTAGCTATGGAAGTAAAGCATTATATTCACATCTGTCATCAGCAGTTTGAGGTGCTTCGAGCGTATTCGTGAAAGGATTTTTTTGGCCGCACATAGAAAAAAAAACTCACACTTACTTCGTGCAACGCAAAACGAAAACAATCACGTCCACAACAGTAAACTTGCGAATTTTTGGTGGCTAATAACTGCCACCTTCTTCAGGAAAGAGTCCTGTAAGCCCTACAACTAACTTCTGAATATCGATCACATTTGAAAAGCCATTTGACCTTAGGAGCGGGATCTTCAGATGGGATCGATAGAACTCAGAAGATCATTGGAGAGATTACAGGACTCTTTGACTGAAGCAGTCATTTGCAAGTGTACTGTTGTGAACTTGATTGTTTTTGTTTTGCATAACACAAAGTGAGGATGATGTCTTTGAACCAAAGTAACAATACCGGTGTTTCGTTATTACAGATAGAAAACATCGGCATTCTGAAAATGTGCAACTTACATGTGTGAATGTATGAAATTGGACAAGTCAAACAGTAAGTTACCTTCTTTCATTAAAGCTTCATTATTAACAAGGTTTAGAGATGCTTCCTGTATTTCGAGTTCTTTGCGCCGCTGCTCCTCTTGGTCAATATATGACTGATGAGTAAAGGCTATCCTCAAAGTTTCTTCTTGCAGGTCTTCATTTAAACGCTTGGCAAAAGCAAACAATTCAGCATTGTAATTCCTGAAAAAAAATCCAATTTGTGGTTACTATTTCTTTTATAAAAATCGTAAAGTAGGATTACGCAGGCTTTTGAATTTGTTTCATTAACTGCAGCATTATGTTATGTCGGTCAAGTTTAATGTACAGGCCCGATGAAGATAGAGCTCAGCAATCGAAAATTTGCAAAGATACATGAGCGACTCTGCTTTGAACGTACACAGTTTTGCTGTGAACTTGAACTTGACGGTTATGCGTGCTTTTCACAGTACAGTATGCGTTACATTCGGGTCCAAATCCATAACAAGGCCAAATTTTGACCCATTGTGAAGTTTCAATACGCCATTTCGAATCTTTTTTATCGAGAGCTTACCTCTTTAATTTAGAACTAGTTTATTACACACTTACCATTCTAAATATGTGGATCTATGATTCGGAGTCTGAGGACCAGCTTGTTTGCGTCGTTTATTCAAGGTCATTAAGGTGGGTGCGACCCATCGCTTAATATGACGGCAACCTACAACAAACATACATTCTCAAAATCTTGCCGAAAGTAGTAGCCTACACGCTAACTAACTATATAGTACAATAGCTTAAACAATAATAAATTTCTACTATAATTATTACTAAAAGTAGTACATTCTGTCATGTAGAACAGCCGATTTACTTTTGCTGGGTTTCGAAAAAATATTAGTTCGTAAATTTCACCATTTAAACTCAGTTTAATGCCAGAGTCCAAACATGAACAGTGTTTTTTGTTTTTTTGAAGGCTAAACGAAGCTTTTTGCCCCAAAAATGGTAGGCCTATAGGAGTTGTTCAACAGAGGTAATTCTAGAACAAGTTAAAAGATCGGGGAAGGGGGCTTATATTTCCTCTAAGAGTTTTTGTCAAAAGGGAATTGACTGTGGTGACGTGATGGTCGTGTACGGAATTGGGATCTAAAATGGCAATGGGTTTAGTGGAGGTTGTATCATAACCCGTAGCCATTAAATCGCCCATTTTACACTGATGAATTCAAACAAAGATGAAACAATGAAGGTGCAAGACCCACAATTTCTTCACACCAGCCGATTTCTTTGTACAATAATAAATAGTCGAACTAACTTGTAATAACTCCAGAATTTCGCACCAAAACACGCTGCAAAAGAGACGCCATTTTTATTTACAAACAGTCCTTGTTACTTAGCAGAGATCAAATTCATACTGAATATTATTTTTAATGATTCTAGAACTGTTGTTTATACAAAATTTCAAGTAAAAACAGAACACAACCATGTTAATAGCCTAAGTGAACGCTTCTTAACTTAAATGTTTCAAGTGTAACAAACTTTAGATTTTATTAATGAATGATCAACTTCAGTTCTGCTAATTAACACTTTTGGTTTTCAGAAATGGTGATTGAGACTACTACTAATAAGGAATACAACTTACATTTTTATTTCAGATCTCATTTACTGAACTTATAAAATTAACAGTAAATTTTACAATTACTAATATTTTATGATGAATTTGTGCCAATAAATATAATTTAAATGTAAACGTTTAATTACGAGGATCAGGTTCGTTTTGGATTATTTCGCCTCTTCGAACAACAAACATGGCGGCGCCCACACGACTTTAGAGGCGCTTTGATGATATTTTGTTGTCTACTTGCTAAATTGGAAACATTTGGAAACTAAAATGCATATTACGAGGTTTCTGTTGAAGCAGATAGCACCTGGAAATATCTGGATTGGGTATGACTGATTTTGCAACAGTATGGTGTTGTCTCTAATAATCTAAGCACGTTTTAGGCTGGTATTTTCGCATGGGTAATGGCCTTTTCTAATCCTAATAACAACTAAAGATTTAAGATCATGAGCAAATAAATTTGGTGAACTGCAACTGGAGGTGGGCTTATGAGCTGTTGCTCTTTGCCCTCTGTTACTTTATAAACTTTATAAACTTTATTTGAAACTCATACGAGATTTAGGGGTACTCATTTACCATAAATAGAGTTATTCGGATATTCGCTAGCCGCCATCTTTGGAGGGTCAAGCGCGTTCGCATCGTACTGATTTACGTACTAAAATGAGCTTCGAAGAAGTGGCGCAAGACCCTGCATTTTACGGTTTATAAACTTTAAAATATTTTTTAAATTGTTATTCCAAACTTTAACTCGATGGTACAAATAATAGAAACCCGAAAAGGTACGTATTATTATTACTTTGGAATTTTTTCCGTCAGGCTGTCAGATGCTCGCAGCTAATAAGCACTGCTGAAAACTACATACGCAAATTTAAATTTTGCATCGTTATGCAATTTACCTTGTAATTAAGAAGGATGAACTGGCTAAAAGGCGTTATTCAAGAAAAAAATTTTATTACGGCTACAGCATCTTCTAATGTAAATATACATAATGACTTTGAATAGCGCGAACTATTATTGCCTGCCGGATGTCGTTTGCGTGCATAGCGCGCGCATGCGTTAGTTGCCAAGAGACAAGCGCGGTCAAAGACGCGCTCATTGAGGACAACAGAATGGGCGCGGCAATAGGTAGCGCTATTCAAAAGCAACATTTAGGGTAAACATTAGAGGATGTCTCAACCGTAATAATTTGTTTTCTTAAATAACGTCCTTCAGACAGTTTTTAATTCTTAATTACACGACGAGTTAAATAATAGTGCAAAATTTAAATGTGCGAATGTAGTTTTCAGCAGTGCTTATTAGATGCGAGCGTCTGACAGCCTGACGAAAAAAATTCCAAAGTAATACTAATACGTACCTTTTCGGATTTCCATTATTTGTACGATCGAGTTAAAGTTTGGAATAAAAATTTAAAAAATATTTTAAAGTTAATAAATCGTTTAATGCAGGGTCTTGAGCCACTTGTTCGAAGTGTATTTTAGTACGTAAATCAGTTGGATGTCACCTCGCTTTACCCCCCAAAGATGGCGGCTCGTGAATATCCGAATAACTCTATTCTCCTTCGCTTACCGTAAACCCCTTTATTATTGCCGACTGAAAATTCCGTCTAACATCGCTATGCTCAACTACTTGACGCTAGCACGAAACACAAACCTCGACTCGAAGTACCTTGATCCATACCTTAATCCTTACTCGAGGTACCTTGATCTGGAGTGCTCTGATGTAAGCGGTGAGCTTCTATGGAAGAAGTCCCTCTTTGAGTACCTTGAACAAGGTCGACTTGAAAGCATACTTAAGAAATGCTCTGAGTGAGGAAAGGTTAAGGGAGCACTCACAAATTACACAACACGTTTTCTAACAATTTAGAACCCCCCCCCCCCCCCCTTCCGTCCCCCTTTGTAACACCAGTGCCGCAGCTGTCCTTTTTCAAAGAGGGTGCAAGGGTAAAATGTAGGGTGCCCTAAAAACTAAACAATTTTCGATTGATAGTTATGGCCCATTTTAAAGTAGTTTTACGTAAAAATGTGGGCCTTCTGGGCCCTGATGTCTTGCACCCTTTGAACCCCTCTTAATTGCGGCACTGCTCGTTTCGACTGCTGCGTATTTAAAATGATAGATCCAAAACGTTTCTGCTACTGACTGATTTGTAGTTTAACAAGGGCGAAACGAATACCGTTTCAGCAAGCGAAAGAGCAGAAATGAGCAATTTCACAGTAAGTTTTTTAAATTTTTAAAAGTAGGCCTAGCCGATTAAAAAAATAAATTCTCACTGCACTGTAAATACACAACTTTCTTCGAGTAAGGTACCATGCTGTTGCTTACATCACATGGATGGATGGATAAATAGATATATAGATAGATGCCTATAGAGGAACTCCTTACATGCACTTGTCGATAGGGCAAGAGGCATGAGCAGTGGTAGAGAAATGGCCCAATCTCTGCCATGAAACGCGTCGGGAGCTAAAAGCTAAAGACCCCCCATAGCAGAATCGGCGCAACACATGTAAAAGACCGCCGTGGACAAATTTTGTCGTTTCGTCAATTTTTGATCAATTTTGACATCCCAACACACCATTTTAATGGCCTCGACGAGACCTTTTCCTTGGTTGTGACTTGTGAATAGCTGTATCAATGGGGTAAAGCATTGAAAAGTTATTCAATAAAAACCAGTAAATATGCTGATCACCATTCACCATAGATAAAAACAGATTAGCTGCAGACAATTTTTTTCCAACAATTGGTGTTGCAGACAGTGGCATAAAGTTCTGCTTTTGATGAAAGATACATCGTGGTAAAAGGATATTTAATTCAAAAGTCACTCGTTATACAGGCAAATTCGACAACTATAGCCAAAGAACCATCGAGCCTAAACTAAATACAAAGTTTGTGAAAAAGCTTGTATTTCGTAATTGTAATAAGGTGTGTAAAAAAAAGCTTTGATTTGTGCATGGAGAAGGCATTTATCTCTGTTATACACATGCTGATTCTGCCACTGTTTTGCACTGTTGAAAAGTTGGTTACGAGCTCATTAAAGTGGTGTGCATGTCAGAATCAGTCAGAAAATTATGAATTGTAAATTTTTGTGGTTGGTCCAAAATTCAGATAAACTTTTTTTACCCACGATAATTTAAATACCCCACAGACGCCTGTAAACCTAATGTTTAACTTTATGTAGCCTAAATTGTTTGAAGTTTAATGGCCAGATATATTTTTCTTGGCCCGCACCATATCACACTAAGTTGGCTCTTTAATTGTTTCACTCCTTGCTGTTGACGGTGGTTCCCATTTCCCCGGCCATGGTATGTGTGGGATTCGTGACCCTTTTGTGTTAACTCCGTGGGTTATGTTGCTTGTGTGTTAATGTGCTTCAAAACTGTTGCACATTCTAGAGTTTGGTGGCAGTATAGCTTTGGTTCATTAAAGACTATTGATGGCTAACGGATCCACAAAAGTTAATGGTTGAAACTACTGGTGAGCAAATTTAATTGGGGCGACAGACACCCAATTACAGTATCAGAGCTCGAAATGAGCAGTATCGCATCGCAGTTTGCACCACAATTTTAGACATCAGCGATACAAAATTGAAATTTGCGTAGCAGTTTTGCGACGCAACATCACGGCAAAAGAACTTCATAACTATGTTAAAAAAATTCTTAATTGCAGTAGGCCTGGCCCTTTTATAATAAAACAATCATTGTGTTCCGTAAAATTCTTAATACCAATCCCTATAGAAGTTTGGCTATTTTTTTACCACGTGTAAAGAATAAAATGAACGATACACAATCGTAACATAAAGCAACAGAATATTTGGGTATTAAAAATAATGATGCAATGATGCAGTTTATACGTCACACAATCACATTCTCTTGTTCGAGCTGAACCATCAATTAAAACGAAAACGCCCTTTTGCCTGCCAAGAAAAATAATTATGCTTCATGAAAACTGCTAACCATTATTTTGCGATTGCTGTGCATATTTTTATTTTGCATCGCAATTATGCTACACACTTTTTTATGGACATTTCGGGCCCTGAGTATAGTCAAATTAACTCTGTGAAAAACTTACGGTACACCACAATTTTGTACCTCGGTTGTAATGGAGGGTGTTTTCGAGATGACTTTTTCAATGTTTTTGCACCTCAATTGCAACTGAGGCGTGAACATTTGGTGTGCTGTTATGTTTTTTTGTTGATCTCGTGCAACTATAATTGTGTGTTGACTGTTGGGCTAGTTAAATTTGCCTGACTATTAAAGATATACATATTCTTATTTTTGGGGGGGTAAAACTATTTATTCACCCAGTATGTGAATAATGAATCAATCTAACTGGCTTTCAGCAATATGGGAAAATATGTCAACCATAAACATACAATTTGTTAGATTATTAAAGAAATTTGTTGTTTGTTTATTTATAGAAAGCATCGTATTGTGAGACCAGTCAAATTCAAGGACAAAGAAAGATTGTATAAACGACTTGCAATAGAAGAGGAAACTATGTTTTATTTAAGTCGGCCTTATTTGACAAAGGTAACTCGGATTGTACGCTTTTTTTTGGGGGGGGGGGGGCTCTACAGCAGGCCCCTCATTAGTTGGACCATAGATTAGAAAGTTAACTAGATGTTCCGTCTCACCTATTCCCATCCTACGCGGACCTCTAGCGGAAGTTGCGGCTACTAATACCTCTGCTAATGCTTTGCTTTCGTGCTGCTTCGAAGGCAAAAGCATTAGCAAAGGCATTAGTAGCCGCAACTTCTGCTAGAGGTCCGCGTAGGATGGGAAGAGGTGAGACGGAACATCTAGTTAACTTTCTAATCTATGGTTGGACCCTACGTATAGGGGAAAATTGGCACCAGCCACTAGCCAGCTGGCCGCTAAAAATTCAGCACCAGTGGCCACTTTGGGCACTACACTTGCCATGATGAGCAAGAATTGGCTAAAGAATTCTCACTTTCGATAGTGGTAAAAAATGTGACATTATTAGCAAGGATGTGCTGATAGGTATGCTATTGTTACTTCGCGAAATTAGTCACTTTAATATTTCAGCATATCAAATTGCTCGTTAAATATCTTTCACTTGGTCCTAATCTCCAGCTGTCGGCATAAGTTATTTTCAGTTACTGTATATACCACAGTCAAAAAAATTTTCCCCAAAAAAGAGTAACAAGCCTGCATTAAAAGCTAGTCAAGTTAATATTTTGTGACTTATATCTAAGTAATAAACCTGCTCAACAGCCGAATCCTAAAAAATATGCCCCAGTTTCGTTTTCATTGTCCAACTTTTTGCTTATCTGAAATAATTTGTCATATTTGCCCAATTTGAAATATTGGTTACTGTATTTACGGTAAAGAATTTGTTGATGCTCAAACTTAAAAATACTCGTCAGTATTTACGAATTTTCGATAGCCATTTTGCCCATACAGGTGTAAAATATGATGCGCCTATCTTCTTCAGGCTTAAATAAACGTACTTCTTCAGTTATCTACAATGCTGTTTGCTAGCTGATCGAGGAAAAAACACGGGGTTCATAGCCCTCAATGTGCATTAGGCCGAGCTTGCTGTTATTGCCGTTGTGCAACAGGCCGTGTTTGTTCGCTGTCATGACAGTGCCTCTTTCTAATCAGGTGTTCACCAAGTTGGCGACTGATTATATATCGGAAACTTATTAGTCGGCAACTTGGTGAACACCTGACTAGGATGTGGCACTGTGATAATAGCGAACAAACAACAGCAAGCTCAGCCTAACGCAGATTGAGGGCTATGAACCCCGTGTTTTTTCAAATTTTCCTCGATCAGCTAGCACAACAGCGATGTAGCTAACTGAAGAAGCACGTTTATTTAAGCCTGAAGAAGATAGGAGCACCCTATTTACACCTGTATAGACAAAATGCCTATCAAAAATCCGCAGAATACTGATGAGTATTTTTTACTTTGAGTTTGAGCGTCAACAAATTCTTTACCGTAGTTAAAAACATTCAAAGTATGATGGTTGCATTTTTCTATGGTTACTGTTGAAAATTATGGTTACTGTATTTTAATTTTTCACCACCTCATATTTTCAGGAGCAGGACCGCAATCCTATTATTAAGGAGAAGGATCGCAAAGCAGTTATAGACAGCACTATTGGAATGAGAAGGTTTCGTTTGGCTCCACATAAACATGCTGAAGATTTGCTCCTTCATCTACGGTGTATTGAAGGGTGGGAGTAACTATCCTTAACTAACAATTACATTCGTTATTTGAATGTGAATATGAATTGGTAGGTGTGTAGCTCAGCAGCGGGCGTATTCTGGTAGCAATTGTTTAAATGTTTTGTAGTTTTTGTTAAGCATTAAATTATGTATAGTTAAAAATGCTGTAGTGGTTTTTACTCTGAAAGCTCACATCAATAAAATGTCAATTCAGAAAAACTAGACGCACTAGATGCATACCGCAGACCCGAATGGGCCACAATGGGCCACACCGAGCACTGTTTTCGAATCGCCATTTCCAAAACGATGTAGTTAAAGCTCTGAAAACCATTAGTGCCTGATGAAGACAAACAATAATACTGTCTGTTGGAAATTTGCAAGAATCTGGTGAGATTCCTATCGTCTGAAATTGTGCGTCTAGTTTTTCAGAACTGACATCTTATAATGTATTGTCAGTATATTGTACAATTTCTACTGGCACATCTCCTGACACATTTTTTGTTAAATCGGTAGCTTGTAAATGCATAAACGTCCGTAAAACATAGGAGTATTCATGTAGTAACCCCCCGCTTTGTATTCCACCACTCGTCATATGGTCATAGGAAAAAGTCCGTAACGTTGTCGCTCATTACTGTGGAACACTGCATTAAATTTACTTCCAACAGAGTGGAAATTCTCCATATTTCGCTTACACTCCAGATAGTTCCTTAGGCTACGAAAAAAAATTAGTTGTTTCTCAGTCCCTGCCTGGTGGTCAAATTTGCACCTTGTCGATGCTTTTTATTTGATAGTTCAAACTAAATTTATTACCGTTACAAGGAAAAGCAATTCAGTTAGCTGAAAATAAGCATTATTTAACCTAAATTAACCACTTTCAGCTCCGTAAAATTAACTGTTTTGCAAGTTTTTCCGTAAAATTAAGATGCAAGTGTTTTGAGCAGTTGAAAGTAAGACTTGAATTACTTCCAATAAAATAAAAAATAAAATAAAAAGCTTGGTGGCCTGGTTACTTTTTGAATGAAAATACCCGAGAAACCGACTTATTTCTTTTCGCGGCCTTATCTAGCTAATTTTCGACTGCAGCCTGCAGTCTTCTTCAGGCTCTTCGAAGGTAAGTTTATCTTCTGTTTACATTCTTCATTGAGTACACGATCGCCATCCGAGTTTGAAATCTCCGCTTCGCGTAGCCTCCCGAATTTAGAAGGCCCTTCATCACTGCCAAGCCTCACGTCTTCAGTAGGCCGTTCCCAACATCTCAGTTTCCATTTTGCATTCAGTTGTTTTCTCAGGTCGACTCCGATTAGGTTAGACACTTGAGGAAAGGAAGGCACTCGTTCGACAACTGGCCGCTTGGGGTTGCGACTCAAAACTACACTGTTGAAACATTGTTGGGGACTCCTCCTTTATACCACTTCTGGTTAAATGTACGTAATGTGATTAACCTGGCACTATACAAGTAGCCGTGGATACTAAAGATAGCTAGTTACTGTCAAATCTACAGGGTAATCTACGGAAATTGCACAACCTTAGGTTTAGTAAGTTCAAAATTTTTTTTAAGGCCGTGCAAAGTTAATTGTTCGGTTCACAGGTGCATGCGGGTGCCTTAAATTATCGCGGGTCAAAATTTTTATTTCTGTCGTGGTCCATCCGCTAAAAAATCATATTTCCGCCAAATTTTTACCGATTTTGACATTCCAACACACCATTTTATTTTAAACAGCTCGAAACGAGCATTTCAATGGTGCTAATTTCAAACCTCTAGCTTGAACCAGTAAGAAGTTATGTGGCAAAAAATAAAAAAAAAAACACTGAATACTAGTCTAATAGCATCATGAGTTTTACTTTGAAAGTTCTTCAACATTCTCAACAAACTTGCACAACACGCACAAACTTCAAAATTCTCGGAAGAAACAGTCCGTAATCGGAATTTCGGCAGTCCTAATACTGGTGGATGTAAACACAGTTAACTGTCTTCATCAGGCTTTCTTTCACATGCTGCCTCGTAGGTGAGAACGAGGTAGGCAGCTGAAGGAAAGCGTAATGAAGACAGTCGACTGTGTTTATATCCACCAGTATTAGGATTTTCGAAAATTCACGAAGAAAGACTTTCTTCCTGGGACTTTGAAATTTGTGCATGTTGTGCAAGTTTGTTGAGAAAACGGCATACTAGACGACAAATAGGCCTACAGGTAACTTATTGGCAACATTTTTTAAAGTGCAATAACATCCATTTTGACTTGCATGTTTTACTTTTGGATCACTTACACAATAACTAAACACAAGAATTGCGGTAGAAATATACGTTACGTATGACGTCCATTACAACAATTAATTACTGCACACACCAAAACAAGTAATGGGTACTGCCATTGTTTCATGCGGAACAATCGAAATTAATGCTGACAGATGGAGCTGCTGTTCTGTGGGAAACCCACTAAGATAGCTATGTTGGCTGTGAGCAGCTCAAGCGTCTGACGGCCTTAGCTGGTCATTACTGTCGTGCTGTTTGTTTACCAGTTATTTAAAGAAAAAACGGGGGGGGGGGTTTGAACATGGACGTCTTCGAATGTACTCGAGCCAAATAACTTCATTTGAGAATGAAGATTTTTTTTATAGTTCACAGGAGGGCGTTACAAATAGATATGGGCCGCCAAAATCCGTGCATGTGTCTCGGAGCTGCATCCGGACGCAAGCCGAATGTGTTTGTTGCAGCAAGGAAGCACCTGCACGAAAAAAAATCTTCATTCTCAAATGAAGTTGTCTCAAGTAGATTCGAAAACGACTCCATGTTCGACCCTCCCCTTTTTTTTTTCTTTAAATAACTGGTAAGCGAACAGCACGACAGTAGTGGCCAGCTAAGGCCGTCCGACGCTTAAGCTACTCACAGCCAACGCAGCTATCTCAGTGGGCTTACCACAGAACAGCGGCTCCATCTGTCGGCTGAGTCGAAACAGAACAGCTCCATCTGTCGGCATTAATTTCGGCAGTTTGACGCAAAACAATGGCGGTACCCATTCGGTGTTTTGGTGATGCAGTAATTAAATTGTTGTATTGGACGTACGTAACGTAGTCCTACCACAGTCTTGTGTTTAGTTATTGTGTAAGTGATCCAAAAGTAAAACATGCGTGTCAAAATGGATGTAATTACCGTTACTCTGCTTTGAGTTGAGCCAGATACATGTCAAAGAAACATGGTCAGTTAAATGACACAAAATGCTTGGTTGCATGGTGTTTCAATTTGCAACCTTGCCCATAAACCAAATAATTTTTTTTGCGTGGCTAAGTTTTCGATTTAGAAAAAAGTGCAAATAGGCATAATAAAAAATCGAAACACATTTATCACCTTCAAATACGTTGCACCAACAGTCTGCACAGATTTTCTACGACGAAAACTCCGTTCATCTTCTTCAGAAGTCCACCTCGCAGTAGAAAATGTTAGTTCAACGTATTGCTGTGTTGCACGTTGGTGCAGCGTACTTGACGGTGAATAAATGTATTTCTGAATTTTTATTATGTTTGAATATTGTCACTGTCTGCGCCATTTACCGGTTAGGAACCTAGTGCAAATACGGACCACTTTTATAGATCCAGAACCCATTTCTGATTCAATAGAAAGGTACCCGTAGGTCCTATTTTTCGAAATTTTGGAAAAAGGACTTGGAAAAAAAGTTTCACCTATAATTTGGTGTAGCTACACTAGGCTAAGTTCTTTTTTAAAATTTCGAAACATACGGAACCACTTTTTTTGTAATTGGAATTGGATTTTGCATCCAAAAAAAGTGATCTTTATTTGTACTATTATTTGTGAATCCAGATAAGGGATACTATCTTCTACCTCCTCTTCATGGGTAAACTGGATGGTAGCATTCCACCCAATGACCTCGCCCAGGACAAGGGGGATTGCATCTTCTTTGGGAAAAGCTACAGCATCGTCGACGAACCTTCGCCAGATCGTCATGGACAGGAACTTCTTGGTGATGTGCTCACCTAAGAACTTCAAAACCATTTCGGCTTGCACCGGCGAGCACAAGCACCCCGTCAGGGTACCTTTCATTTGATAGGTCGTGGGGCTCGTTTACGCAATGAGACCTTCTCGCTCGCCGAAAGCTATGTGCTAGGCAACCGTTATTTATTTACGATTAATTTCCCGTTTCTATTAAATGAATGCGTTAATACTTAATAGACAAGAAATTAAACATGGCTACAACATTGTTGCCATTTCACACTATTTCCAACATTTGCTCTTCTCGCTGAAAAAACAGCTTCTAGCAGTGATTGATCGACGGTAGAATAAATAGCTACTCGCAGCGAGAATTCAAAATCCAACATGGTGGCCATCTCGGGGTTGTCGAATCGAAGACAAAGCATCGAATACCGGCATTCAGAAATCTGTCCGTCGTCTTGTACTGCAATAAAAATTATTTTCTAGTTGTCATTAATCGACGCTGTCATGTTGCACGCATCGTAATTCGTGTCGGGAGGCACGAGGAGGAGCTTTGCGTCGGCGTTGTTGCCGTGGTTACTACGTATAGACAACTTGAAAACCATATTCTTCGGTCAGCCAGCATATTTAGTATTAACCAAGTAAAAGCTAGTAAGCAAGCTAGTTACGTAAACGAGCGTTTATGCTCGACCGTCACATAAATGGAAGACGGTATACAATTCAAAAGTTCCCTATTAAGAAGAGGTTGACCAGGTAGTGCCGTGGAGCGTTATTGGTCTGTGTTGTGTTGGTTGACTTGCGAAGGACAAACGACGACTGAAAAATGCAGTCTGGAACAGCTTCAATGAGTGGGCGATGTGGCAGTTTCGAGGCGCTGCCACAGCTAGAGCAAAGATGGCAGACTGGAAGACTTAAAATGACCAGCGTGAAGGGTGACAGTCCAGGACAGTCGCCCACGGCAGCCAACGAATGACGACAGGCAGCGAACGACGATTTCATTCACAGACGACCGTCCAGAGTAGCTAGCTCAGTCCGATGGGGATGACAGTCTGGAAGAATCAAAAAAGGTGGACAGCGAATGGCGATAGACTTGACGAGCTGTGAGCGAGAGGCAATAGTCTTGAATGGCAGTCGACGAAGACGACAGACAGTGAAGAATGAGCGTCAGAAGAGCAGTAAAAGGAATTTTCAGAGGCGAAAGACGATGAACAGAAAGCTGTTATCCTTGGCAGTTGCCACTGGTCGTCGGTGAATGACGGCAGGCAGCGAAGGATTATTCACAGTGAAGGCAACAGTCCAGAGCTGTTGCGACGGCCTGGCCGGAATGACAGTGTGAAGCCGTGGTGAACGGTGGACAGCGAAGGGCGGCAAGACGTGAAGAGCCGAGCGTTTTTCAGAGGCGAAGTCTTGAATCCTCGAATGGTTGAGGTTGAGTCGGCAAGTGGCTGCAAGGCCGCGTGTTGTGAATGAGTCTACAGGAGCGGCGAAGCGGATCTGGAGCTGCAGGCAACAGGTCGATAGTGATGAAGTGCGGCGAAGGATTACAGCGTGTTGGGCGAAGGTGAACGAGATGAAAGATTACCGAGTGGAAAAGATGTGAACAAGCAGTGGAGACTGGCGACAGTCCGTGGAGCTGCAAGCGACGGTCAGTGACGGGACCATAGTTACGTCAAGTACAGTAACAGTCAAGACGAGATGCCAAAGGCTGTCAAGGAGACTGGAGAGCAGCAACGACGGCTTGCAAGGGGCGAAGGCCTGGAATTGTCATGTGTGAAGGATGAAGGATGGTGGACAAAAGACTTTTAAATGACGGGCTGGATGGGACGATTGTCTGGATGAGTGTAGATGAGCGTCGACGAGGGACGATTGTGTGAGAACCTCAATGTTGGCGAAGAGCGGTGGCTGACAAGCTTCCAGCGGAGGGTGGTGAAGCGAAATGCGCAAGCATGAGGTGAAGTGAGGTTGATTCGGAGGGCTGTTGTCTGGAAAAGCTTCCCGCGGCTGGCAGCGAAGGACGGCAGCTTGTAGAGCTTGAGGTTAAAGCGAGCTGCAAAGGATGGCCGGCGGAAGACGTAAAATCCGGGGTTGCAAATGATCTGGTGGTTGTCTTGAAAAGCAGTAACGACGGTTGATGAAAGATAGAAATAGCGAACGATGGACGTCAGAAGAAGCTGTGAGACGGTTAGTGAGGGGCTGCAGGCAGCGAAGCACAAAGAACCAGTGGCCGCAAATGGTCGACAGGCTCGAAGAGTATGAAGGACAGATTGCAGCGGATGATGAATCAGTTAAATCAATTCGTTGGCTTCAAAAATGCATGTACCCTTAGATGAATAAGGATTGGTGAGAAACCAAACGCAACAACAGAATAAGCCTAAATTGGGATTTGCGTTGTTGGTGATGCAGATGGCGGCGGTGAGGGCATGCACGTAGCGGCAGGCAGTTGGTCGATTGGCCAGCATGGAGGTGAACACCGTTAACTTATGCAACGACGGGAGCCGAGGTGCAGCAGCGAAGGGCGAAGTGGCAGATAGATGGTGACAGGTTGTGACGTCCGAGATGGTTGTGGGAAGGCTGAATTTGTTGATGCAGAGATGATTCATCAAAGCAACAGTAGGAGTGCAGCGGAAGACGGTGAGGACGGACAGGTTGACGAAAAATCAGGGTCGACCGGCGGAGTACATGCATGCGAAGGAATGCCATCAAACGAAGAATCATGCGGAGTGGTCCAGGATCTAGCCATGAGCGAAGACGGTGTTTGGCAGTCAATGACTTATCGGGTGAAGGCAGAGTGAAGTGGACGAAGCAGATTGAGGAAAACGCACACAACAACAGATTAGGCCTAATCTGGGAAACGGTGTCATTTTGTGTGATGCGGCAGAATTTGTGATTTAGAGGAACAGCAAATGGCGGCCAGGCGGCAGAGAGGCGGAAATTTAGTCATGAATGGTGTACAGAGACTTGCTTTCGTTGAGTGAAGCAGAACTTGAAGAGAAAATCAATCCAATGTTACATTAAGCCTAATCTGGGAATAGGAATCGTCTCAGAGATGTAGAAGAAAATTCAATTCTTGACATCGTCAGAACCGAGGTTGGCCGCAAGGAACTGGAGAAGCCGACGGTGAGAGCGGTGGAGAACGTGGAAGTTAAGGGGCAGATGCCGAAATTAGAGGCGCTGAAGGCGAAGGGCTAACCAAAATGTTCGGGTGCAGGGGAAGAAGAAGCCAACCTGGGCGAAGGGTCCTTTCCTGTGGTTCTTGATCTGGCCATGGCAAAGACTATCTTTGATTATGGCAGTCTGGAACCGGCGAAGACGAAGCGGGCGAAGGGAGGCGAAGTTGGCAAAGCTAGACGAAATCCAGGAATAAGGTGATGCGTGACCATACCGTTGCACACTGGAAGAAAAAAGATGGCAGGTAGCCTCGCCTGGATGCTTTTACAGAGGGGTTGCGCACGCGCATGCGCAGACGGGGTTACATAGCTGGCCGGCTCTAGACAACTTTAAAACCTCCAGGGAAGAAAGCATCCTTTGGGAACGAAAGAATGCAAAAATTCATAGGCATTCCTCCAGGCAATAGAAACAATTTTCAGCCGGCCACGCAGGCAAAATACCGTTTTGGGTTTTTTTTTATTTTATTTTTTATTTTTTGCCTGTTGAGGATTTCACTTTAGCACACTGAACGAAAATTTCTACGAAGTGTGGGCCAACAAACCAGTAAACCAGCCACATGCCCTGCCCAAAGGCCTACTTCAAAGCCAACTGAGGCACAACATAATGATGGAGCTCAGAATCCGGAACAAGTATCCAGTAACATTATATATCCTTCTCTATCTCTATCTCTATGATGCTAACCTTACGAAAAGTCATAACGGAGCTTATGTAACTTTCTTTCTGTCGCTACCGAACTTTGAAATAAATACACACGCCAAAAAGGTTCACGTATATTGTGATACACCCCCCACCTGTGCCCACAATTCTATTCCGTGCGACCTTGTCGGGTGAACACCTTTCCACTGTTTATTGAGAATAATAAGGCAAGTACATCTGCTTATTATGGTATTTTATTCTAATTTTCCTAAATGACGACGTAGCCAGTATTTATTAGCGTATCAAATAAGACGTTCAACCTTGGATTAACAACTACACATGTTCGACAAGAGCGTCTTCGGAACTAATTACCAAAAATCAAAACGTTGTTTACCACAATTTTTGAGGCGTCCGTCTCGATCTCCGTGCAGGACGGTGCAATACCGTCCCTTTTCATTGTAAATACAAAAAAAAGGAAACAAAAGCATTTCGTCATAAGAATTGGTTGAAATTTTCACTACCTATCGTCAAGAGGGGACTGAAATCGATAATAAAGAATTGACAGCGGCCGAGCCGAGTAACGAAACCGAATTTGTATTGCAACTGGCACAAGACCGGCTGAGATAGAAGCTGTCTTGTTTATGAAAGCGAGACGAGCTGGGTGTGTCTCGGGTGGCATTGAATTGACAGCTTCCAAAAAAAATTGTCGCTAGGAAACTGAAATTCATTATTTCATTATTTCATTATTTTTTTTAACCGATTGATACCTTAACACACACTACTAATTTAATGCTGATAATTATTTAAAAATACAACACAGCCTCTCCATCAGGGAGCTTGGATTATACGTAGCTTTGATATCAAAACTACATGCAAAAGTATATAAAACCAGACAACAACATAATTTGCTTTTGCTACATGTAATCCAAGCTCCCTGCTCTCCATGTTCCTGTTTGCTCACCATCCAAATGAAAAATGGTGTTTACAACATTTTGTAGGTTTGATTGAAGGCTACAAAATGGGAACGGCACTTTTCTCCTTGAAAAAATATTTTTCGGATACTGTTTGTAGATGTAATACATAATTTAATAATAATGAGGCCAAGTAAAGCCGAAGAGAGGTGGAGAAACTGTTGTTGCTGTGGAATGGGGTTAAGGAGGGCAGTTCGATATGGTGGCGGCGGCTGAGTCACACCAGGGTTAGGTGGGTGCAGAGAAGTTGCCACCAGATTGGGAGGGGTGGGTTTGGATGGGGAGTAACAGGGATAAGGGGGAGTAGAGAGGGATGTATTGGTATCTTCTCGTGGGGTAGTGATGAGTGACATTGCTGGGGGGTGGCATCTGTGGGTGGGCTGGAAAGTGGTGGTGGGGGTGGTATACTTGGAGGTGGAGGGGTAGAACGAGGACATTTTAGAGCAGGTGGAAGAGGAGATGGACAGGTGTTAAAGGTGCCTATTCACCGAATGGCAGGTTGAAGCATCTAGCGCCGTCTACCATTTTTAGTTTTTAGTTCCGTATAGCACTTGATTTCAGCAAGTGCACTCATGGCACTAATGACACTCATCTAGCGGTTTAAAATCTGTGTTTCAAAACCGTCGATAGAAAAAAGTGCCTGTGATGTCATTAGGCTTAACATGACTGCTTGCTTTATGGTACACGTGGGCGCACCAACTTTACACTCAATAATTAAGGTGCCACTTGGCTTGTTTGTTGTGTAAAAATTAATTTATTTGTGTGTTCCTTCGCCTGTAGAAAGTAAGGGCTAGACAGAAGTAGAGCGCGGCGCAAATGGCTATAGATGCTTCAGCTTGTCATTTGGTGTCAGTTAGGGATGAGCGTAGTGTCCTTCTGGTGGGGGATTTCAGTGTGAAGCTTGTCAACGAGGGTGGGGGGAGAGGAGGAGTATATAGTAATAATGAGGAACTGGTTCGGAAGTTTGTTACGGATAGTAGGATGGAGTTGGTGAATCTGGGGAATGACGGCAGGATAGCCTTTACATGGAGGAGAGGTGATCAAAAGTCTGCTATTGACTTTGTTGGCCGGACGAGAATAGGGTGGGGTTTGGATGATGATCGGAAGTGGGGGTGGATTCTAACTGCTGTTTGGTTTGGACCGAGCGGGGAAAGGACCGGGGTGGGAGGGGATAGGAGGTGGGTACTTAGGATAGCAGTTGGAAAGCTTCAGTAACGAGGATGAAGAGACCTTTGAAAAGTGAGGGAGGGGTATGAGAGGTGGGAGGTCAGGGTTCTTAGGTTGGCTGAAAGTCATGTAGGGAGGGGGAAGGGGTGGTGGAATTGTGAAGCGGGGGAATCAATTCGGAAGCGGAAGAAGGCTTGTCAGAGGTGGAGAAGGGAAGGGAGTGAGGAGAGATGGATAGGGAGAGGAAGAAGGAGGCGAGTGAGGTGGTGGCTAGAAAGATTGGGGAATTTAATCAGAAGTTGGCGTAGGAGATTGTGGGGGGGGGGAAGCAGGAGTGAAGTTTAGGAGATTTGTCAGGGAGAGAAATAGACTCTGGGAATGGGGAGCTTAGGCAAGTGTGGAAGGGTGTTATGGAGGCGATGTAGGGGTATTGGGAGAACTGTGTGGGTGTAACGAGGCTGTTGGGATGGGGGAGGGGGACTGGGAGGCCACTATGGTTTGGGCTGTGATGGTGGGGAATTCGAGGAGGCTCTGTTCGCCTTTAAGAAGGGGAAGGCTGTTGGCGAGGATGAGATTGTGGGGGAGCTGTTGAAGGAGATGGGTTGAAGGGTAAGAGGAGGTTGATTAAGGAAATGAATGGCATTATGGGTGGGGATGATTATGGAGAGCTGGAAGAGCGTTAGGATCCATTTGGTATTTAAGGTGAAGGGGAGGGATCAGGAGAAGATTGAGAGCTTTAGGCCCGTCACTATTACGAGTGTGGTTTATATGGTGTTTATGAGCATTTTGGAGGTTAGGCCTAAGGCGGAGCTCGAGGCGAGAAGGATGCTTGGTGATGTTTGGAATGGGTTTCCAAAGGGAAGGACGTTGGAGGACGACCTTTTTGTGGCAACGTAAGCCATTGAGTTTGTGAGGAAGTAGGGCAGACGTTTGTAGGTGGCGTTTTCAGATGTCGCCAAAGCCTATATGGGATGAGGGTGAGGTGGAAGCTGTTGCGGAGGTAGCTTAGGCTGCTGGGGGTGGAAGAAGGGACTATTGATTTCATTCAGAGGCTGTAAGTGGTGGGGAGGTACATGGCTTCCCGGAAAAGTGTGATCGAAATGAGTGGAATGTAAGAGGGGTTTGAGGCAGGGTTGTCCATTACAACCTGCAGAGATAGATTGGAATTGAACTGTGCACTAGATATACTCTTGTAAGTGTAACAGATTTGGTTGCATCTTTCATTAAATATTGTTCTGGTCAATGGAACAGCCAGGAATTTTGTCCATTTTTTTTCATGTGACTTTTGAAATTATTTGGGCAGATAAGCAGTCGTTCCGATCTGATTATGCCGCTTCCATCAAACGTGACATCACGATTCAGTCTTTTAGGAATGAAATTAGTGCATGAGCCATTGTTTGCCATCATGCTTGCGTTGTTAAGGACGTGTCTAAGTAGTTTTAGGATAAATACTGGCTAATAAATATCTGTATTTCCTATAGTCGAATGATTGTTATCTTCATTTAGCTTAATGGGGATGCTCTGAGTGATGGCCAGGGTAGAAATATATGTAGGTAGTGCAACTCTTTCTCGTACAACGGTAAACATTTGGGACGAAAGAAGTACCCGTTTTCAGCGATTTACCGCCAGTGGGCGCTGTCGTCAAGTAACGGAAGCGCAAAGCATCATGGGGATCAAAACTATTTAACATCACTAAAACAAATTGATCACGATTAGAATACAAAATTAATCGTTTAAAATATACCATAATTCAGATTAGGACATTAAAATAATTTTAAGAAAGACCAGAACTGGCTGATCATTTTACTTTTTTAAATCCAACATTCAGTTTTAAAATGGGTTGTCGTTACGAGTAGAGCTAAGTTTAACACATGGTTGTATGTGCCGAGAACGCCCGACAAGCGTGCTCATCGCCCGTTCAAGCTGAAGCATCATCCGTGGTTTATGTTTATTGTAACGATCTATATACAGTTTGAATCGAATACAGAATAAGTTATTCAACTTCAGATGTTGCCCACACACAAGTATTTCGTCTGTTTCGGCAGGTATTGTCCCTATTGCAATGGTTACCATGGCAACGCCGCTGCCGTTTTTATTCCAAGTTTCGGCTCCTTCGAAAACCAGACAAGTGCTGCCTTCTGGTGCCATTGGTGGAAGCAGGTCTTTCTTTACCCCACGTTTTCAGAAAAGCGTCACTACCTACTAATCTACCCTGGTGACAACAATGTCCACCATTTCTTAATTATGTCTACGGAGGTATTCCTAGGGAAGAACAACTGCTGGTCTGCCATCTTTAGTTGGTGAATGCAGTGGAAAAACCATCTCGATGAGCCGATGAGTCCAATGCTTCATCAGTGGTGGCATGCTGAGGGATCGAGAAATTAATCGCGCGTTTAGGAATAACTTTGTCGATCTGTGATGAGAGCATTGAACTGTTCAGTGAATTTACGAAAAGCCCTCATAGAAAGTGCTCATCCATTAGCTTTGTTACCTGGAGGTTTGAAGCACTCCCTGCCTGATGTCAGGAGGGACATGCCACAACCGACATGAGCACCAGGCATCACAGGGCCCTATTCTGCCCTAAATTGCCAGAGGTTACCAGAGGTTGCCAGAAGATGGTTGTGCTAGCCGTCAGGCCACCTTGCCTGGTACCAGAGCTTTGTTACCATGCCAAAGAAACCATTCCTACGGAGTGGATTCGCAAGATCTTTTAATTACCAGAATGTACCACAATATCGTTGTGTAAACGCGCCTTAATACCGACCATTCTTGTCAAACTGGTGTTTTTTTTAACTATCTTTACAGCACAATTATGGGAGTCAAAGATCTGTGGTCAATGCTGGAAGATGCAAAAAGAGAGAAGACCGTTAAATGTTTATGGTGGAAGACAGTTGGCGTGGACTTGAGTCACTGGATAACACAAGCTGCAACAAGCACTCCTCATACTACTACTTCCTATTTCTGTTTGAGGTTAGTTAGATTTTATTAAAGGGCAGTTGCAATAGTGTATTGCAATAATATGCCTTATTAAACAAACTTAATTTTAAAAAAAGGACCATCAAAAGGTGAAAAAACCGTGAAAACTATTAATCAGTTTTGTCCAAAAAAAAAACTAAAGGTGTATTGGAGAAAAGCTTTCACGTTTCAAGGCATCATGCTCCAATTTAATTTCTTTTTCCTTGATTCAGGGACTAAGGAACATTTTTACCCCCAATTTCGAGATCTTAGGGTCGTTTTTGTCGTTAAATTCGGGACTTTGGGGGAAGTTTTCATTGTAAAATTTGGACCTTCAAAATTGTTGGCCTATGGGCCTGGCAGCAGTATGCAGTTAGACCTGTATTTGAGAAATGCGAATCAAGGAGAGTGTTAAGCCTTTATAGATATTACCCTTGATATTAGGAACCGTGGAAATTTAAGATTGGTGGCCGTACCCACCAGTTAGTACGTGAAAAAGGCCATCATTTCAGTTCAGGGTCTGCTCAGGTTGACTTGAGTTGCCAAGATTTGATTTGATTTGATTTGAAATGCCTTTTTTTGACCCGATTTGATCCAACCTGAACTATAAGTGCAATTACACCCAATTCAGGCAATTCCACAAAAGTCCAAATCAATAATACCTTGTTTCAACCCCAAAAGCACCAAAATCGTTTACATATTTGGCATTTTCCTAAATTTTGTCAGAATTGTATAAATTATATATTAGGTTGAATAGGGTGATATTGAATTGAATTGGTAGAAATATTTGCTGAATCAGCTGGAAGTTGATTGGAATGAAGACTGGATTAACCGGATTCGAATTCAACGAATTGGAACTGATTTGTGAGAATGATAAATGAAAAGCAACTGCTTGGATTGGATTTGAAATGCTAATAAAGAAATCAACAACAAACTGAATTGCATAACATAGCAATGACTTGGTTAGAATTAAATCTGACTCATTAATTTTAATTGAATTGATCTGAATGTAATTGCGCCTCAATGGAATTTAGATAAAATTGCCGTTCACTTGATGTATATGGAGTGAAGCCCATCATGGTATAAGCCATTAACATTTTTCTTACAGTTTCATACTGGAAAAAAAATAATATTGTTTTCATAACGTATGATTTTAACTGGTTTCGTTTGATGTTGCAGGACGGTATTCTACCGGATTGTTGCATTTCGTAGACACCAGGTGCGTTTGGTATTTGTTCTCGATGGTGATTCGCCAAATGTTAAAGATGAATGTTTACGCAGAAGGAGAAATCGAGAAGATGGTTCCACTCATCGGGGAAAATGGTTCAACGAAACGGTTCAAGATGTACGTTGTCTCGGTAATGTTCTCTACAGTAGACGTTCAAGTGTTTACACAATAACATTGAAGTATTGTACTATACATTTAAGTTTCATGTTGTATATCTAAAATTGGATGGCATGGACTTAAGTACGTCTAAACTAAATTTCGTCTTAAATTTAGTAAACAATTTAGAATTTTGGTTTAGTCACATTTTTGTTTAGAGGTATCCAGCTTGGGTTTTGATTTTGTATGGTTTTACTATCACAGTGTGTGCAGCTTTTTGAAGCTTTAGGAATTCCATACATCCAAGCTAAGGGGGAGGCTGAAGCACTCTGCGCTCTGCTTAACCAAAGAGGAGTAAGAACTATCATGTGATCGTATCATATGTATTTCTATTTCCAACCAAACACTTAAAAAATATGCATCGTCAACATTCTTGCTTGCTTTTAGTTGATCGATGCTTGCCTCACTTCCGATAACGATGCTTTGCTGTACGGCGCTTCCGTAGTCATACGAGCAGTCGACATGACAAATAAGGTAGGCTACAGTTGAATTAAGACCTTGACTCATCATCGCACTTTACAATCCATTAGGAACCAAAATCGATTGGATTCTGTCTTTGGAATTCTATGGAAATCTGTCAGAATTCCATATATTAGTTCAGCGAATTAAACAAATTTAGAGGTTTCATTAGCGTAAAGATTTCCTTAAAACTCAAGGTCAGTTCAAAATACGGGCATTTGTTTCCACTTGTTGCTTCAGTCACCAGTGGCGCTCTTGGGCTGGTGAGTGTGCAAAGAGGACGTGTGCCCCACTCAAGATCTGAAGTAAAAATAGACAAATAAGGGAATAAAAAAGTTCGGAAAACTTACTTTTTAATAGTTTCAAAGGCACTTAAATTGCTAAAACAAGTTGTTTTATTGGGCTTCTAGGGAAAACACTTGCTTCCACACTAGACACCTTAGCTTATTATTCTTTGTCCTCATTTGGTTTCAAAATTCAGCTGTGGGGTGTGAGGAAGTGTTTTTCCTAGAAGCCCTTTAAAACAACTCATTTCTGCAATTTTAACTGCCTTTGAAACTTAAAAAGCCTTTTTTCAGAACTTTTTTTAAAATTAAAATGGTAATTGTAAAGTTTAGCAACCTATATAAAAAAAAACACATTTTCTGGTAACAATTATTCTTAGATGTAATACTGGAAATCGCCATTAACATTTCATTTTAGTCCTACTTGCGGGACGTATTAGCCGTATGCACTGTTTTTATACGGGCAGTAAAGCTGCAAGGTCAACACACCAGCCGCATTGTTTCCTTCCACGTGATGCCACTCCAGCCAGGCAGAATAATTGAATTCAGGACATGTTCGTAGCCCGAACCAAAGCAACTTACCTGGTACGATAAGAACGATTATACGAGACAACTACAGGAAACACCCCGATATAACTTCCTTCCTACAATCGATTTACTATTCCTGGCCATATAACCTGGTGCTGAGGTGAACCACAAAGGCGAACTGTAGGAATTCCCGACAATTACGATCGTAAAACAAGGAATTGACAATTGCAGTAAGTGCTGACAATTTGAAGAAATTCTAGTTTGAAGATGCATTATGTCTCAGAAATACATTGTTTTCCTATATAGGACGCTAAACAGTACCACAGCCAATTTTTCTTTGGCATGCCAATGTCAGTTACAGAGACTCAGCAGACAAAGACTAATTGGAAGTCACTGTGTTGTAGATACACTCTGAAAACAGTGTGGTCTGATAGTAGAAATTAATTTCCTCCTCATGAATTGTGTTCGGGCAGTGCACAGTGGGTGTACTAGCAGTACGAACTGTCTCAAGAATACGGACTGCCACTACATAAATTGTCAATAAACAAGCCATGTGGACTAAAAGCTGAGCTGGTAAACAGTGGTGTGAACTGTCAGTGGTGTGCTCATTTGTCAAATCATTCAAACGTTGGGCTAGCGATGCTATCCACAAATGCAGCCGAGCCTGCATTGCCCCGAAGAACCCCACAATGTTTTCAGATGTCAATAGCGACATTGCAATCGGTGCACATATACGTTTTGCTCAAGTTCTCCATTACAGCCAAACTTTATTAAAGTTGCTTGTGTAAGCTGGGAGAGGGGGCATTAAATGTCCATGCAAAATACTGCGACACATTCACTTGTAATGGTTTTTGTTTTCTCTTTGTTTCCAGCTGGTTCCTACTTTTCATCGGTACAGAATGGAGGACGTATCATCATCGTTAGGGTATACCCGCCGTCATCTAGTAGCATTTTCTGCACTTCTGGAAGGAGATTACTATCCAGGAATAAAGAACGTAGGAATGACTAAATGTCAAAGACTTGTCAAGGAGCTTAGGAAAGATGTGGATCTCATCGAAAGGTATATCCTTAGTTAAACTTGTACAAATCAGAAAGAGTTCGTTAGGTTTAGGAAAGTTAGGAACTACAGGAACCGCCTGTGAACATGTTAGGGAGAGATTTTCTAGTCCAGACAATCACAGCTAGGGCACCACAAGTTCCACTTGTGATTTTCTGATTAATGAGCTTGCATACTGGGCCTATTTTATTCTTCGACAAACTAGTAACTACTCTCAGAGGGACATGGCTCTTCCATCCTGCTGTAAGATCAAACAGAGAACAAGCGGATTTGCAGCACCACCACCAAAGGTAGACATCCATCTCGTGAATTGTGCATGACCAACAAAATTGGGGTCCAAACGTCACTAGTTTCGATACGTCGGGGCACCCGATTGGCTGATTTGTCTCAAGTGGGTGTAGTGGCACCACACGTCCTATCTAACTTTCCAGTTGGTGCGCGTAGCATGCCTGCGGGAAGTGGCGTGTCCCTCCGAGTGGTTTGTCGAAGGTTTATTCTTTCTAGGTACCTAAATATTGCTCTATCAAACCTTTAATGTAGCAGTGATGAATTAAGGTGGCAAAGGGGTAATACAGAGGTGAAAAAATAAAAAAAAAGGGTTTTTTTAAGTGAAAAAAATACCTGGAAAATTTCTCTTTTCATGAAGACCGTTTTTTAAATCTGGGTAATTATTTTTTAATTAAATATTTAGTAAAATCGTGCAGCGTACTTGTTTTCAGGAAGTAGAACCAGAAGTCAGCAGTGTAGTGACGATGTCTGCTATTTTTTTTTTTTTTTTTTGCCAAAAACCGGCAGTTTTCTTAGTCTTTCTTTTAGTCTTCAAGCACAAACATTTTCTGAACGAAGCTATATCTCAACTGACCCTCGGTTGCCAGGCTGTAGTTCTACATTTCATCACTAGTGGGCACAATCATCGTAAAATATGGTTGCCTAATTCAGTCGTTCTGTACAATTTAATTGCCGAAAACGTATTTTTCGATATATTTTGCCTGTAAATCATGCATTACGGCTTTGGTTTTTGGTTCAATCATTATGAAACTTGGCAGGAACGTGATCACTAAAAAAATTTATAAACAATTTTGTTTGATGGTGCTGTTTCGCGCACTTTGGTCAAAAAGTGCATATAATTTATGCAAATTTCGGGTTTGGCTTGGCTGCCACCAAATGTTTCGTCTCAATTTGCAATCTTAACAAACTCTTTGGTGGTTGTCAGTTGAGTGATCTTGGTTTGGAACACAAACATGGTGGCAGCCATTTTAGTCATTATTTGGTCGTTATTGAAGACCAGTTGTCCTCTCGTGAAGAGCAGTTGGATGTTAGGGAGTGTTGAGTTGGTCACCGTTGGAGACTAGTTGTCACAGTATGACTGACCAGTTGGCAACATTTGGAGACACCAGTTGGTCACAGTCAGCGAGACGTCACAGTTGGAAACAGCTGGTTGTAGTTAAAGGCTAGTCAGTTACAGTTGAAGAAACCAGCTGATCACGGTTGGAGACCAGTTGCTCGCTGTTGGGGATCAGTTGGTTGCAGTTGGAGACCAGTAGTTGATTCCTCGTGTGGGATATTGAAGTCTGAGTCGGTGTTGAGTTGGTTACACTTCGAGATCTGGAGAGTCACAGTTGGTCAAAACTGGTTGCAACATACTGGTCACAAATGGGTTGTTTATTGGATGTTACCGACCTATTTGTGAACAGTTGGTCTAAAACAAGTATTGGCAGAGATAAAAAAAAAAAAGACTTGTTTAAGGCAAAATAATGTGGTAAGGGTTCTTGATTTAGTTTTTTTCCCTTCAGAATGGTAAACTTTATTATGCAGACAGTTACTTAGCATGAGTGAATAGATTGTTAGGGTGAGTTAAGGTCCATATGAAACCTTTCTATATTGACACGTAATGGACAGATATTTTAGTTCACAGATCGTGTGTAGGGGGCACCGGGCCACTAGTTTTCAATTTTTAACCTTTCCTATCACTGTTGAATTTTCGGTACAGCAGCTTTTCAGTCCGATGTGAAATCGTCCAGACTAGCCAGACAGATGCATGACATACAAAAACTACAGTGGCTCCCTCTAGTAAGATGTAAATATAGTACTGATTTACTGCTAAAGAGAGGTGCACATTACAAGAAACAATAACTCAACCAAATAATCTATCGGCTCATGTTGTTGGCTGTATTGCTTGCGTTAGTCACTCTACTGGTGTCATCACAGTTCTGATGGATACCAATTAGTAAGCAATCTGAAAAAAAACTTAGAAAATTGGCTAACAAGAACGTCCTTAGCGAACAATCTGAAAACCAATTAGAAGCTCAGATGACCAGAATGTCCTTAGTGAACAATCTGAAATCTTCTCATAAACTCAGAACATCATTACTGAGCAACATGAAAACAACTGAGAAATTCGGATAGTCAGAACGTACTAAGTAACAATCTGAAAGCAACTGGGAAACTCAGGTGACCAATACGTCCTGTAGGTCAGTAAAAACTGTCATCAATATTAAGCAGTGACAATTTTCACAGAGAGGTTTAATAAATGCCCGGCCAGCATTTATGAAAACCGAAATTCGTCAGCCAAGCTTTCATCTATATAACATACATTTCATCTAAATTACCATATAACTAAGATCGTAGTTAATCCTTATTCTAATAAAGTCAGTAGTGGGAATCACGAAGGCTTAGGCAACTGGGTGGTGGGCACCTTCAACAATAATTGGCAAAGCTAACGGTGGTGTTGAATTTGTAAGGACCATCAACAATGAATAATAAAGTACTACATAAATAAATAAAATAAATCAATATTTTTTTATGTGAATTATTTAAGGATTGAATAAAAATACAGTGATGTCACCATAACCTAACACCACTGTTGAAAGCTTGCTTGAATTTGTACTTCAGGTGGTTTTTATATTACGTTAAATGGGCAGCAATAAAGTGGGATTTTTCAGTCGTAGATTTAGTAAATGCCTGGCCAGAATTTACGAAAATCGAAACTGAGAATCGTCGCTCAGGCTTTCATTAGAATTAAGACAGAATAATAATCATTAGAGATAAGATGTACCATTAGTGTTAATACAGAATTACCTTAAATATGCAGCGAGCACACACACATCGCTCTGTTGCTCCTCCTAAGCTTAATGTTAATTACGCAATGAAGCTGGAATTGCTCACTCAATTACAATGAGTCTCGTCTACAGGGCCGATCGTATACTTGGCAGCACCACACTAGTATGTGTTTAGATTAACCAGTAAACTTTGCACATTACTAAAACACACTTCTTAAAAAAATTACTTTGTTTCCTACTTGTTTGAAATCAGTGCTCACGATCTCAAATTTGTTCCAACTCTGCTTGCAATGAAAGACTCAGTGTCACTTAGTTGGATTTGTTGTTTTTGTGAGTCAGATTAATATTTATTAATAAACAAAAACGGAACGTTAAATGCTTATAGTAAGGGTCTAA